>CM053027.1:38096157-38121826 GCA_028564925.1 Lithobates sylvaticus | reverse complement strand
TTTTGTTTGTTTGTTCAAATCTAATATATTATTTTATACTTTTATTTTGTGTGTAAAAATAAAGTTGTTTTGAAGTAATAAAACCAGCAGTCTTTAGTGCTTGATTTTGTTGAGGGAGGTGTTTATGTTTACAGCACACTAGACACATAGACACACTGTGATAAGCCACATTGACACAGAAATAAAAAGTTCCCTCCTCCGCCTGCTCCGCAACTCAAAAGGAGTGTTGCAAAGCGAGCTATACATTCTGTCCCCCACCCCATCCCATTCCCCATCCAAGGTAGCCAGGCAGACATATAGGACAGAATAAGGTGACAGACACTACTGTACAACTGAACATAGAAATGTTTATTAGGTCTCTCTAAAGCATAAAGCAACTCCAACAATAAATTATTAATAACTTAACTTAATAACAGTAGTTAGTTCCCTTCTGCAATGGCAGAAAACAAAAACACTCCCCTTCCCCCACCCAAACATATTGGGGCACATCAGGGCATATTGGGGCACATCAGGGCATACTGGGGCACATGGCATATTATTGGGGCACATTGGGGAACATCAGGCCACAGCGTTTACCAGCTTGTGGATTAGTATAATTACATTTGGCACATCGAACAACAATTGAATGGGTATAAATATTTTTTGGGCATTTAAGAAACTTTGATTGTGGGGAGGGACAGGGTCCAACTAAAGAGTCTAAGACCAAGAGGCCATCTCTGCTGCAGAGTGCAGACAGTCAGTCAGTGAGTTCAAGGAATGTCCAGAGTAAGGGAGGGGTACCCCAGCTTTGGCAAATTTATTTTCAAAAATGCTAACTGCTCCATTAGCTGGGGGGACAACTGTGATCTTTGGGGTGACAGGATGTTTCCCGTCACAGAAAACACCCGCTCACTCTGGACACTTGTTGGAGGGCAGGACAGTAGCTCCTTGGCAATATCTGCGAGGGCAGGCCACTCCTCGCTCTTCTCCTGCCAAAAAGACATAGGATCTGTGGTGGGGTGCACTGGTGGGGATGACAAATATGTCATGACAACCTCCTTTGATGAAATGCGTTTCCTGGGGCGCACTATGCTGCTGGAGGTTCCCATTAGGGTGTCAAATGCCTCAGTCAAGACGGAAGAAGATGCTCCGCGACCGCTGGCAGGAGCTCTGCTGCTCACTTCAGAATCAGTAGATGCTGTTGCATGGGAGAGGGGGTTTTCAATATCTTCTTCCTCCTCTTCCTCCTCTCCCAGCTCTTGCGGCCTTACCATCTGCCTTTCCCTCTGACGCACCCTGTCAATCAGTCTGTCCCGCCATGTTGTGAGAGCACTGCACTGCACAGCCATTTTGCCCTTGCAACGAGGGTCACACATGGCAGCCAGCATCAGTTCTGGGCAAGAGGCGGTCAAATCCTGCGTGCGCCTGCCCAATTCCAAGAGAAATGTCTTGAGCAGAGCCAACACATCAGGTTGAGGGACACCACCAGGCAAAGGTTCCTGAGCTGACATGAACCGCTCCAATTTAGTCTGAAGATGGTTAAAAAGCGGCAGCACATTAGCAATGCTGGCATCCTCGCGGCTCAGATGTTCTGTCACAGAGAGGAATGGTTTGAGGACTGCCACAATCTGCCCAATTATGGCCCAGTCCTCCCTGCCTAAAGGTCTCTCTATGCCGATATTATGTTCACAGGCCATGGCATGGAGAGCCTTCTGCTGCTCAAGGATGCGTTCCAGCATTGCTAGGGTTGAATTCCACCTAGTCCCCACATCCTGTTTTAGGCAGTGTTCTGGAAGGCCTGCCTTCCTCTGTTCCAACCTGAGGAGGTGGCTGTCCCTCACACTTCGATGGAAGTGGCCAGCCATCTTCCGGCAAGAGTCCACCACTTTGGACAGCCTTCCATCGCCGCCAGAATTAGCCTCCACCAATCGGAAGCTTTCGGTTACCACCTGGTGGAGAAGGTGGGCTGAGCAGCGCACACCCACAAATCTGCCATCCCTTACAGCCTTCACCATGTTGCTGCCTCCGTCTGTCACAATATAGCCAATCCTGTAGCTGTTGCTGTCAGTGTCTGCCTGAAACCACTGCAACAACATTTTCTGCAGGGCTTGCAGGATATTTTGCGCTGTATGCTTCTCATCAAGCACCTCAGCGTGCAGCAGAAAAGAACGGTGCCCCTCTTTGACAAGTGCTGATGACGAGGATCCAGATGACACCTTGCCCTGCCACCAATGTGCCGTCAGGGACAGGAAGGCGTGTCGGGCACTAGATGCACTCCACAGGTCAGTGGTCAGGTGCACTGCCTGTCCACCTGCCTTTCTAATCTCGTCCTTCAGCACCCCAACACAAGACCTGTATAAGGCTGGCACCACAGTTTGGCTAAAGGTCTTTCGTGATGGCACACGGTACTGTGGTGCAACAGCCTGCATCAACTGCCTGAAGGGCTCACCTTCTACCATATTGAATGGTGCTCCTCCAACTGCAATAAGCTGGCCGATCAGGCGTGTAATCTTCCTAACCTGTGCCTGAGACATTCCTTTTGCACTGTGAAAGCCACCAAAATCTTCCAGGGTGGCCTGGTGGCTGGTATGGGTTGGATGTGGGGTGGTGGTGCTGGTACTTATGGTGGTGGCTGTGGTGGTGCCACTATTGGTATTGGTTCCTCTTTTGGTGTTTGGAGGGGACACAATTTTCTCCCCTAACAGCACAGCCTGGTGGTGCACACGCATGTGCTGGTTCATCCCGCTGTTGCTGAGATGCCCTATGTCTCGGCCCCGGCTGATGTCCTTGCCACAATGCTTGCATTTGGCCTTCTGACCAACGCCAATTTTGGTGAAATGCAGCCAAACGCTGGAACGGCAGCCAGCACCAATGACACTGCCCGCAGTGCCTGGTGATGGACTCACATCCACTGCAGTGGTTGGACTGTCTTTCTGAGGTTCAGCAGGAGGAGCAGGATGAAGAAGAGAATGAGATCGGAACATCACGGGTATTTTGGGTGCTGTTGCTGTGGTTGCATTGGCCGATGATGCTGGAGGCTTTGAAATAACGGCAGGGGACTTAGAAGGGGAGAAAAGTAGTGGGGAGTCAGGGGAGATATATTCTCCTGGGCTGTCGCTGGGGCCAACATGGGTAGATGCCGATGGTTGGTAATCAAAGTTCTCCATGTGAAAACTTGTTTCCATCTCTTTCTCTTCTTCTACATTGCCAGGGGAAGACTGATGATCTTTACAATGTGTTGTAAGCTGACTCTCCTCAGGCTCCTGCTTGCTTATCTCGAAGCTCCCTGGAGTGCTGATAGTGATAACATCATCATGATGAGCTTGTTCAGCCTGGGCCTTCTCACATGTTTCATGCAGCATGCTGTCCAAGATCTCCATCTTTGGCTGCACAAAGGTGTGTGCACTGGGAAGTTTCCCTTTGGTCTGCCCTCGTCCTCTTCCATAAAAGGTACGAGTGGGCATGCTAGTGCTACCAGCAGCAGTGCTTGTACAAGGTAAGTCCTCCTGGAACAGCTGGCGACGTGATGTCTGCGGTTTGGCAGGCTCTTTCACTCCTCCTGGTCGCCTCAACTTCATGGGAGGTGAGCTGAGCTCAGGGGCCGCAGAGACAGAACGTCCCACCTGCTGCTGTTCTACTTGACGCCGGCTCGAAGCTCTCCCTCTCCCAGCAGCAGCACTCTTTCTGCCTCGATCTCCTTGTTTGCTGCTCATTTTGCCTTCCAAGTCAAAAAAAGACAAAAAAAAAAGATGAGCAGACTAAAACAAAAATCTGGAGCAAAAGAAGAAATCCAATAGCAAAATAAGCTATCAAGGATAATACTCTTGCAGACTCGAACAGATATCAGGGCAAATGAATATCAAAAATCCAAGGATCGCAACGATATTTGAGCAGATGCACTGGCACAAATAGTTGACTGTATGATCAGCTCCACAAAGAGAAGTCATATGATCAGGGCGTGCCCTCTGCCCTGCCCTGTAGGCCTCAGCATCACAAGAAAACCTCTGATGTGATTGGTCAACCAACAGTCACATGTTTCTGTAGTAAAGAAATTTGGACCAACAAAGAATTCGTTAGTATTCGTACACTGTCGATATTCGTTATACTGAATATCGAATCCATTCAAATCATTCGTTATATCCGCTATAATAATTTATTTTGTATTAGTTGAAATTAGATATTATTTGGTAGTTGGAGCCGAAATTCTAATCATTCGTTATATCCGCTATAATAATTTCTTTCGTATTAGTTGAAAATTAGAAATTCGATATATTTGGTAGTTGAATTCGAATAGTTTGGAGCCGAATTTCGAATCACTCGTTATATCCGCTATAATAATTTCTTTAGTATTAGTTGAAATTGAAATTCGATATATTTGGTAGTTGAATTCGAATAGTTTGGAGCCGAATTTCGAATCACTCGTTATATCCGCTATAATAATTTCTTTAGTATTAGTTGAAATTGAAATTTGATATATTTGGTAGTTGAATTCGATTAGTTTGGAGCCGAATTTCGAATCACTCGTTATATCCGCTATAATAATTTCTTTAGTATTAGTTGAAATTGAAATTCGATATATTTGGTAGTTGAATTCGAATAGTTTGGAGCCGAATTTCGAATCACTCGTTATATCCGCTATAATAATTTCTTTAGTATTAGTTGAAATTGAAATTCGATATATTTGGTAGTTGCCGGATTCGAATAAATTTAGAATAATTTGGATCCGAAATTCGTAAACGGAATTTCGTATTCCGTACAGAATTCGTATCCAAAAAAATTCGTAATTCGGTTCCGTACGAATGTACGAATTTAGAAAAATTCGTACGAATTTACGATTCGTACGAAACTAACCGCACATGTCTACCACTAACCAAACACTGCCAGGAAGACCAAGGAACTCTCCAAACAAGTAAGGGACAATGTTGTTGAGAAGTACAAGTCAGGGTTAGGTTATATAAAAAAATATCCAAATCTTTGATGATCCCTAGGAGCACCATCAAATCTATCATAACCAAATGGAAAGAACATGGCACAACAGCAAACCTGCCAAGAGACGGCCGCACACCAAAACTCATGGACCGGGCAAGGAGGGCATTAATCAGAGAGGCAGCACAGAGACCTAAGGTAACCCTGGAGGAGCTGCAGAGTTCCACAGCAGAGACTGGAGTATCTGTACATAGGACGACAATAAGCCGTACGCTCCATAGAGTTGGGCTTTATGGCAGAGTGGCCAGAAGAAAGACATTACTTTCAGCAAAAAACGAAATGGCGCGTTTTGAGTTTGTGAAAAGGCATGTGGGAGACTCCCAAAATGTATGGAGGAAGGTGCTCTGGTCTGATGAGACTAAAATGTAACTTTTTGGCCATCAAAGAAAATGCCATGTCTGGGGCAAACATCACATCACCTAAATAACACCATCCCCACAGTGAAACATGGTGGTGGCAGCATCATGCTGTGGGGATGTTTTTCAGCAGTCGGGACTGGGAAACTGGTCAGAGTTGAGGGAAAGATGGACGGTGCTAAATACAGGGATATTCTTGAGCAAAACCTGTACCACCCTGTGTGTGATTTGAGCATAGGACGGAGGTTCACCTTCCAGCAAAACAATGACCCCAAACACACTTCTAAAGCAAGACTTGAGTGGTTTAAGGGGAAACATGTAAATGTGTTGGAATGGCCTAATCAAAGCCCAGACCTCAATCCAATAGAAAATCTGTGGTCAGACTTAAAGATTGCTGTTCACAAGCGCAAACCATCCAACTTGAAGGAGCTGGAGCAGTTTTGCAAGGAGGAATGTGCAAAAATCCCAGTGGTAAGATGTGGCAAGACTCATAGAGACTTATCCAAAGTGACTTGGAGCTGTGATAGCCGCAAAAGGTGGCTCTACAAAGTATTGACTTTAGGGGGGTGAATAGTTATGCACATTGACTTTTTCTGTTATTTTGTCCTATTTGTTGTTTGCTTCACAATAAAAAATAAAAAATAAAAACCTTCAAAGTTGTGGGCATGTTCTGTAAATTAAATGATGCAATTCCTCAAACAATCCATGTTAATTCTATTCACCATTAGCAGCGCTTTTCTATCATATTACATGATCAGACAAAGAAAAAATATAAAGTAAAAACGATATCAAGTGTGCTGTATGAACTTTTCGGATCAGACTGCTGACAACAAGATATATAATACTTAACCGCTTCCCGACCGCCGCCTGTACATATACGTCGGCAGAATGGCACGGCTAGGCAAAAGCACGTATATATACGTCCCCTTTAATTGCCTAGCCGTGGGGTCGCGCTCGCGACCCGGTCGGGAGCTCCGTGACCCCGGCTGCGGGACCAACAGACCCGATCGCCGATGGTGTCCCGCGATCGGGTCACAGAGCTGAAGAACGGGGAGAGGTGTGTGTAAACAAACCTCTCCCCACGCTTCCTACTCTGCCTGTCATTGATCGGCTGTTCCCTGTCATCGGGAAAGCCGATCAGTGACGTCAGACGTACAGCCACGCTCCCTACTGTAAAAAAAAAACACAACACGCCACACTAATTCCTCCCCGCCCCCTAGTGGTTAACTCCTTTACTGCGAGTGTCATTTACATAGGAATCAGTGCATTTAAATAGCACTGATTTCTGTATAAATGACAATGTTCCCAAAAATGTGTCAAAAATGTCCGATGTGTCTGCCATAATGTCGCAGTCACAATAAAAATCGCTGATCGCCACCATTACTAGTAAAAAAAAAAAAATATTAATAAAAATGCTATAAAACTATGCCCTATTTTGTAAACGCTATAACTTTTGCGCAAACCAATCAATAATAGCTAATTGCGATTTTTTTTTTACCAAAAATATGTAGAAGAATACGTATCGGCCTAAACGGAGGAAAAACATTTTTTTAATTATTTTTTGGGGATATTTATTATAGCAAAAAGTAAAAAATATTGCATTTTTTTCAAAATTGTCGCTCTATTTTTGTTTATAGCGCAAAAAATAAAAACCGCAGGGGCGATCAAATACCACCAAAAGAAAGCTCTATTTGTGGGAAAAAAAGGATGCCAATTTTGTTTGGGAGCCACGTTGCACGACCGCGCAATTGTCAGTTAAAGTGACGCAGTGCCGAATCGCAAAAAGGGGCCTGGTCTTTTGGCTGCAAATTGGTCCGAGGCTGAAGTGGTTAAAAAGAAATAGTCCAAACACAGATGGTGAAAATAAATGTTGTCTGTTGGTTGTGCACCCTTCCACCAGATCACTTCACCAGTGCTTCACACTCCCCTCTGGGGTTTACACTCACTGCAATTCCAGGGAAAATCTGCGTTGATCAATCATCCCAAGAAGCAGCCTCCTTATATTGCTCTCTCATCTGGGTTCTCAAAAGTTATTAGCCAGTGGAACATATGAAAGGAAATAAAAGTTCCACATAGTCCAGTTCCGCTTAAAAACTTTTATTTTTGAAAAACTCCACACTTCACACTCTGATACAACTTGTCCTCTTTTGTGATGTATAACGGTCCTTGCTACATAACCAATAACTGGTCGTCTCACGTTATTAGGGTCGAATGCTGAGGAGATTGAGATGGTTTATTTGCCTGTAAGGTTTTACCATAAACCCTCGCCGCTATCCACGTCTCTCTCACCGCTTCCGGTTTCACTGTCTCAGCCTCGTGGAACGCAAGGAGCGTCAGCGTCACTTCCGGTGGTCGCTAGGTCACGCCACTGACGCGTTTCGTCATCACGACTTTCTCAAAGGGCGTGGCCTAACGACGCGACATCCTGGCTTATATTTGCCTGCGTATTAACGCTGTGTGCTCCGCCACAAAGCTGGTCTATGTGCACAGATAGCCAGCAATGGGACTAACCAGACCTCACTAATTGTCTCTCGCCAGACATCCAGTTGGTGGCCCTTATTAGCACACAATATATTTTATTACAAAAACCTTAGCATACATATATCTATAGATATTCCAAGCAAGGTGCATTTCAAGTTAAAAACCCCATCGGGCAATTCCACTAAGTTAATACAAATAATATCTTTGGTAAAAATAACCTAATTTCTTGCGACCCAAACAAGTCAGGAAAGTACAAATGCCCCCAAATGACCCCTTTTTCCACAAAATTGTCATTGTAATTATTTCTTAATTAGTTATTTCTCTCGCATGACATGTGTATACCACAAATAACACCCCAAAATAAATTCTGCTACTCCTCCTAAGTATTACGATACCACATGTGTGGGACTTTTTCACAGCCTGGCCACTTATGCCGCGTACACACGGTCGGAATTCTCGGAAAAAGCACTGATGGCTTTCCTGTCGGAATTCCGACGGAATTTCGCTCAAACTGTTTTGCCTACACACGGTCACACCAAATTCCGACGGTCAATAACACCGCGGCATAAAACACGTTCGACAGCAATATTAAAGGGAAGTTTAATGCTTCCGAGCATGCGTCTAATTGTTTCCAAGCATGCGTCGGAATTTTGCGTGTCGGAATTGCATACACACGATCGGAAAATCCGATAGAAAGGTTTTCCGTCGGAAAAATTAAGAACAGGTTCTCAATCCAAAGTCCGTCGGAAATTCCGACAGAAAAAGACCGCTGGGCATACACACGGTCGGAAAATCCGATGAAAAGCTCCCATCGGACTGTTTCCATCGGAAATTCTGACCGTGTATACGCCGCATTAGAGAGGCCCAACATGCACAGAGTTCCTTCAGGTGTTCTAGGAGCATAAATTACACATCTAACTTGTTGACTACCTATTACACTTTTGAAGGCTCTGGAGCACCAGAACAATGACACGTGACACTGATGTAGCACTGATGACAGATGGCACTAATACGTGGCACTGATGACACGTGACACTGATGGCAGATGGCACTAATATGTGACACTGATGACACGTGGCACTGATGACAGATGGCACTAATACGTGGCACTGATGACACGTGACACTGATGACAGTTGGCACTGATACGTGGTACTGATGACACGTGACACTGATAACAGATGGAACGTGACACTGACAGGTAGCACTGATGACACTGATACGTGGCACTGATGATATATGGCACTAATATGTGGTACTGATGACACATGGCACTAATATGTGGCACTGATGACACGTGACACTAATACGTGGCACTGATGACAGATGGCACTAATACATGTCACTGATGACACGTGAAACTGATGACAGATGGCACTTATACATGGCGCTGGGGACAGGTGGCATGGACAGGTGGCACTGGGGACAGATGGCACAGACAGGTGGCACTGGGGACAGATGGCACAGACAGGTGGCACTGGGGACAGATGGCACAGACAGGTGGCACTGGGGACAGATGGCACAGACAGGTGGCACTGG
This sequence comes from Lithobates sylvaticus, assembly GCA_028564925.1. NCBI lineage: Eukaryota > Metazoa > Chordata > Amphibia > Anura > Ranidae > Lithobates > Lithobates sylvaticus. The sequence goes on along the minus strand of CM053027.1, from coordinate 38,112,486 downwards.
GGAAAGTTGACACTGGAGACAGGTGACACGGGACAGAAGGCACTGGGGACAGATGGCACTGTGGGCACTTTTTTTTTGTTTTTTTTTTCTTTACTCACGCTGCAGCTGTTCGCTCTCCCTCCTCCGCTCTCTGTGTGAGGAGGGAGAGCCGGCGATGAGAAATGATCTCATATGTTTACATGCGAGATCATCTCCCATTGGACACTCAGATCGAGTGCTAAATGGCCGCTGAGATTGGCCATTTAGCACCATCTGTGATTGGCTGTGTCCGAGGGACACGGCCAACACAGAACTTCCCCGATACGCGCCCTCTGCAATGCACAGAGGGGAAATAAACAAGAGGACGTCCAGGGATGCCCTCCCGGCAATTGGAGTCCGCGCTGTAGCCGTCTTTCATCTTTCGGCTATAGCGCGGACGCCTAGTGGTTAACCAAAATTTATGAAGAGATTTGTTTTTGTTTTTTATTTATTGGATATGCAGAACGTAAAAAATTATTTAATTTTTTGTCAAAAAGGTCGGCCTTTTTTTGTTTATATAATAAAAAAAAAGCAGAGGTGATCAAATACCACCAAAAGAAAGCTCTATTTGTGTGGGGAAAAAAATTATATACATTTTGTTTGGGTAGCGCGTTGCATGACCACGACAGTAAATAAAGGGGCATGGAGGGCTGGGCACTGCCCCAGGGGACATGTTCCAAAGCAAAAAAAAAAGTAAAAATTTTGTTTGGCGTGGCGCAGCATTTTTTTTTCATAATGATTAAACAATTGACCTCCGGAAGGTTTAGCACCTTCATGACCAGGCCATTTTGTGCGATAGGGCACTGTGTTACTTACTTACAATTGCGCGGTTGTGCGACGCTGTATAAATAAATAAAATGTACGTCCTTTTTTCCCACAAATAGAGCTTTCTTTTGGTGGTATTTGATCACTGCTGCGGTTTTTATTTTCTGCATTATAAACATAAAAAAGACAATTCTGAAAAAAATATATATATTTTTTACTTTCTCATCCAATAAAAAAAATCTAATTTCTTCATCAATTTTTGGTTAAAAAAAAAAATCCCAATCCCAAAAATGCTTTTTACAATGGGGCGGTGCGCTTGCAGGATGTTAGAAAAAGTCCTGCAAGCTGCATCTTCGGAGATGACTACACCGCTCTTCCAGCGCTCTTCCACCGCTCCTCCACCGCCCTTGTCCATTGAAATGAATGGGCAGCGCTGTTGAAGTGCCTACAAAGAGCTTCTGCAGCGGTGCTTTTTGGGCACATTTAACCCTTTCTTCGGCGGCTAGCAGGGGGTTAAAAGCACCACGCTAGCGGGCGAAAAGCGCGGCTAAAACTACGGTAAATCGCCGCTAAAACTTGCGTCGCTTTATCGCTAACGCGGAGTGGTGCCAGTGTAAAAGGGGTCTTATAGAATTTGTATTTTTTATTTATTTACTAGTAATGGCAGCGATCAGCGACTTATAACTGGACTGCGATTTTGCGGCGGACAAATTGGACACTTTACACACTTTTTGGGGATCAGTGACACTAATGCAGTGCTAAAAAATATGCTGTACTATTAATACAGGCTATTTAATCTCAATCTATAGACATAGTTGATCGTTCTAGGGACTTTGTTTGTTTTCATGGACATATGATCCGGTTTGTTCATCATACTCGGGTTTATATCAGGAGGTATTGTATATATGACAGGTTTTACTATAATCGTTTTTTTCATCGGCTATGTGTGGATAATTTAAACTGAGGGGTTTTCATGGAATCAAAATGGAAATTAGTAGAGTGGAAGAATGCATTTATTTATTTATCTAGTTGATGTCATTCAATTTTTATTATCATTAAATGACTATTTCAACATAACTTAATTTAAGAAGAGATTGTTCGATGCTTTAGAAGATTAGAACCACTGAGTACCATTCACCGGCATTTATGCATGGGTGATGGACACACATATATATATATATATATATATATATATATATATATATATATTATATATATATATATATATATATATATAGTCTTCCTCATTGCTTATGCTGGTGCCTGTGTATTTTACTATACATGGGATTATTTTATACACTATTTTATACAATCATGCTATGTTCTGTTGCTTGGGGTCTTTCTTTCTAGATTCGTTATTTTCATATATTTTGATATATAGATTCTCCAGCAGGGGTTGTCTCTTTCTATGTTGTCTGACGGTTAATCTGTTGATTCTAGACATTCATAGGTGTTTTCAACTTGACAATGAATGGTACACATGTTTTGGCCATTTGCTTAATAATTTTTTTAAATTGTATATATATGTTTGCTTGTATATGTAGCATTTAGCTATGACGAAACACGTCAGTTGCACGGGTAGTTGTACCCATTTGTGATGCTTTGATGTCCATTTTTACTTAATAAAGGTGAATTCTTTGGAGTGCGGCTATCCAGCTATTTATTTTTTCCTATCACTCCTGTTGCAAACAGAGCCTGCACCCTGTCTAAATGTGGAGACAGCTGACTTTAGGAGAGGTAATTACCTGTGAGAGGTGAACTCCCTCGTTCACAGGCTGGGAAGGAGTTAACATCAGGGGCAATCAAAGGGTTAACTGTGTTCCTTGCTAGTGCTTGTGTACTGTGGGGGAGGTGGTTTCACTAGGGGAAGGCATTGATCCATGTTCCTGCTTTGCGTAGACACAGGATCAATACCTTTCCTACTGGCAGAACAGCGATCTGCCTTGTTTACATAGGCAGACCCCCTTTTCTGCCTGTGTACTGATCAATTGGCGGGTGCCGGTGGACATTGAGTCCACGGTACCCTGCCGCTGGGCTCCCGCTGTGTGTGATCAGCAGAACTGATATTTGCAAAGAGAAAAAAATATATTTTCTTAAATTTTAAAATAACAAACATATCATACTTACCTCCACTGTGCAGCTCGTTTTGCACAGAGTGGCCCCCGAACCTCATCTTCTGGGGTCCCCCGGCGGCTCTCGCGGCTCCTCCCCGCATCAGATAACCCCCTAGGGGTTACCTTGCGGGGGCACTCCCGAGTCCATCATTTGCGTTCATAGACACAAATGCCGGACTCCGTCCCGCCCCTTGGTGCCCGCGTCATTGGATTTGACTGACAACAGCGGGAGCCAATGGCTGCGCTGCTATCAATCTAGCCAATCAGATTTCCTTCTTAGGAAACCGGTCACAAACAGTGAAACTAGGAGCCTTCACTTCGGAAACTCGGGCAATCACTTATGGAGTCCCTCAAGGATCACCATTGTCACCAGTACTGTTCAACATTTACATCCGACCACTCTTCAAAATTATTAGCAAATCGGATCTGTGCTTCCACTCATACGCGGACGACACTCAACTGTACTTCCGGATCACCGGACAAAAAGACCAATACCAGGAACTAGGAAAATGTCTCACATTGATAGATGACTGGATGACCACTAGCTCCCTCAAACTAAATGGATCAAAAACAGAGTTACTGCTCCTCGACGCAAACTCAAGGAAAAAGACGAAGACCCCTTGGACACCACCAACCATCTTGGGACAGACCATCCTTCCAAGCAACAAAGCCAAAAGCCTCGGAGTAATCTTTGATTCAGAGATGACAATGGAGGCACAAATAGGATCCGTAATCAGCGGATCCCACCATCTCCTTCGCATGCTACGCAGACTCATCCCCTTCATCCCGGAAAAGGAAAAAGCGGTAGTAGTAGGAACGATCATCAATTCACGGCTCGACTACGCAAACTCACTCTACATAGGATTACCGGATTACCAGATTGCGCGCCTTCAAATTGTCCAAAACACAGCAGCAAGAATAGTCACCGGAAAGAAACCCTGGGAATCCATCTCCCCATCCCTAAGGATGCTCCATTGGCTCAAGGTAAAAGACAGGATCACATTCAAGACCCTCTGCATTACCCACAAATGTACACAAGGAAATGCGCCTCAATACCTTTGTGAGAAAATAGAAAAATACATACCGAATCGCAGACTTCGATCAACAAACCAAAATCGCCTTCTCATCCCCAAAGCCCGCTACAAATCGAAGGGAGAACGAAGATTCGCAGTACAGGGACCCCGGCTATGGAATGCTCTACCAAACAACATCCGCATGGAAGAAAACCATCAGACCTTCAGGAAAAAACTCAAGACCCACCTCTTCTAATACATGGCATCCCAACATGAGCAGTCAAGCGCCTCGAGGCGATTCAGTTCGCAGTTGCAGCGCTATACAAATCATTCATTCATTCATTCATTCACGAGACACCGGCACTGCACTGAGATGAAAAACCACAAAGGTTTACAACCCCTTTAGGCTTTTCACATAAATGATGCTGTGAGAGCCTATTGTGATATATTTTAATAAATCAGGGAAAAATACCATTGCAGTACTGCTGAAAGGGTGTATGTGGACCTTTAAGGGACTGCATACAAAAATAGCATTTTTTCAAGGAACCAGCCCTCTTAGTTTAACAAAGTATATTTTAGCAATATCATAGCTCCCAACTGTCCATGATTTCCAGGGACTGTCCCTGATTTTGAACAATGTCCCTCTGTCCCTCATTCCTTCTCATTTCTCCCTCATTTTGGTCTGATCTATATAGTTGTATATAAAATAGGGCTGTGGAAATGTAAGATTAATTCCTTGATTAATCGTTAATTTTTTTGATCGGTCAAAATTCTTGTGATCGGTACTCACCTCTCCGCCAGCTTCAGGGAGTTCCGTTGGAGATCCGGTGACGTCACGGACATCGACGTCACCGGACTCCTCCCCCCTTCCCCAAGTGCCTCCGTCTGCTAACGAAGGGAAGGGGGAGGAGTCTCGTGATGTTGAAGTTCTGATTGAACGCACCGCGTGCGGAGGGAGAGGTACGCATGAAGTCACCCGCTGCTACCCTACGAAACTAACACGATTGTCGGCTTTACATGCTGTGTTTTTATCATCTTTATGTGAGTAGTTTGTGTTTGAACACAAAAATGTAATCTTATACTTAAGCGGTGAGCACTTAGATCTTTTCTTTCTACCCATGACCTGGCGTCCTTGCTGAGATCTAAGGAGACGTGAGAGAAGTTTATGGTCCGTGTTAACCCTTTTGATACCCGCTTGCATGACCACCTGTTTGCACAGGGGTCCATGCCATAAGGTGAGAGCGATTAGTTAGACCGGAGGTGGAGGGATTGTCACACTACTGTGGAAAAGAAAATGACTTACGTCAGTGCTACAGTTTGAATTTAAAACGTATTTGTGTGAACTGTGAAGTTAAGTCATGGATTGTGGAAACTAACTAGTGTCAGGTGATTGTATATAGTGTATACCACATTTACCACTGACTAATGCGGAGTTGCAATGCAAGGAGATCAGCTAAAAGTAGCTGAATCTGTACGTGCGTTTATAATTAATCAAAATTAGTAGATTAATCGATTTTTAAAAAATTGATTAATCGAACACGAAAATTTTTAATCAGTAACAGCCCTAATATAAAATGCACTTTTTATTTTTCAAAAAGTGTTTCCCAGTGCTAAACCTTTCATCCAATTTCTAAATTGCTGCATTTGTAAATTTCAAAAGCCAATATAAAGGAAAAGTAGTGGTAAAAAAAAAAAAAAAAAAGCACTTGTGGGTTTAACTTATATTCTTTCTGCATAATTCTCCTATAAGGGGGTGTGGCAGGGTGCGTCCTATGCCTACATACTTTTCCTAATAAGTGTCCCTTGTTCCCATCTCAAAAGGTTGGGAGGTATGCAATAGTCGTTGTTTGAGGCTTCTACACATAGAAGCTTGTGATATCTTTACGGTTCTGTACTGTATTGCAGTTTTCCCTTTTCTACATTCTAGCTGATCTTCTAGCACCACACTGTGATCACCAGAGAAACTACACCTAACTGAAAAATAAAAACTGTAGTATGCCTCAATCTACATCAATTGAAGACTTAAAGTGGATCTAAACCCAATCATTAAAATCTCAGATAAGCTTGAAACATGTTATGCCGCGTACACACGGTCGGAATTCTCGTCGGAAAAAGCTCTGATGGTTTTCCCGTCGGAATTCCGACGGAATTTCGCTCAAACTGTCTTGCCTACACACGGTCACACCAAATACCGACGGTCAATAACACTGTGGCATACAACACGTTCGACAGCACTATAAAAGGGAAGTTTAATGCTTCCGAGCATGCGTAAAAAAAATTCCGAGCATGCATCGGAATTTTGCGTCTCGGAATTACATACACACGATCGGAAGATCCGATAGAAAGGTTTTCCGGGGGAAAAATTAAGAACAGGTTCTCAATCCAAAGTCCATCGGAAATTACAACAGAAAGACTGATGGGCATACACAAAGTCGGAAAATCCGATGAAAAGCTCCCATCGGACTGTTTCCGTCGGAAATTCCGACCGTGTGTTTGCGGCATTATTGTAATTTAAGAAGTTGTTCAAACTAGTTTTAAATCTGCAGCCTTCATTAAAATACTTGGTGATCCTGCACTCTATGCATTAAACACTCCTGACCCCTGAACTCAGTATATTACGTACTCCTGACCCCTGCACTCAGTGTATTACCCACTCCTTATTCCTGTGCAATACACACTCCTGACCCCATGTGCTCTATGCATTTTGCACTCCTGATCCTTGTGGTCTATGGATTATGCATTTCTGACCGCTGCGTTGTGTGCATTACACACTCCTCCTGATCCCTGCCCTCTGTGCACTACACACTTTTGACCTCTGCGCCTTTTGCATTATACACTCCTGACCCCGTAGCTCTGCATTATCCACTCCTGACCCCTTAGCTCTGTGCATTATCCACTCCTGACCCCTGTGCTCTGTGCATTATACACTTCTGACCCCTTAGCTCTGTACATTATACACTCCTGACCCCTTAGCTCTGTACATTATACACTCCTGACCCATGTGCTCTGTTCATTATACACTCCTGACCCCTATGCTCTGTGCATTATCCACTCCTGACCCCTATGCTCTGTGCATTATCCACTCCTGACCCCTTATCTCTGTGCATTATCCACTCCTGACCCCTGTGCTCTGTGCATTATACACTCCTTACCCCAGTGCTCTGTGCATTATACACTCCAGACTAGGGATGAGTCGAACACCTCCGGTTCGGTTCACAGCAGAACATGCGAACATGCAAAAAGTTTGTTCGAACACCGTTAAAGTCTATGGGACACGAGCGTGAAAAAACAAAAGTGCTAATTTTAAAGGCTTATATGCTGGTCATAAAAAAGTGTTTGGGGTCCCGGGTCCTGCCCCAGGGACATGTATCAATGCAAAAAAACGTTTTAAAAATGGTAGTTTTTTCAGGAGCAGTGATTTTAATAATACTTAAAGTGAAACAATAAAAGTGAAATATTCCTTCAAATATCGTACCTTGGGGGTCTCTATAGTATGCCTGTAAAGTGGCGCATTTTTTCCGTGTTTAGAACAATATCACAGAAAAATTACATTTCGAAAGTAAATTTTTTTTAAAAAAAGTCATTTAAAACAGCTTGCGGCTGTAATATAATGTCGGGTCCCGGCAATATACATGAAAATCATTGAGAAAAATGGCATGGGTAACCCCCCCCCCCCAGGGCCTTTGGGTCTGTTATGGATATTAAGGGAACCCCGCACCCAAATTAAAAAATAATGGCGTGGGGGCCCCCAGGCACTATATACTCTGAAGTATATATACTACATGGCCTGCCCTATATACTGCAGAAAATTGGGCCTTAGGTGTTGCTGGTACCAGAACACTGTAAGCCCTCACAGTTACTCTTGGTGTGGCCACAACACTGTAAGCCCTCACAGTTACTCTTGGTGGGCGCAGGAATGGGCCCTGCTGTGAAATACTACTATCACATGCCCCTGTTAAACAGGGGTGGGGATGGGCTGTCTGTTCAGGTCGAACATGAGTTTGACTCAAACATTGGCTGTTCGTCCGTTCACCGAATAGCGAACAATTTGGGGTGTTCGCGACAAATTCGAAAGCCACGGAACACCCTTTAAAAGTCTATGGGAGAAATCAAAAGTGCTAATTTTAAAGGTTAATATGCAAGGTATTGTCATAAAAAGTGTTTGGGGACCTGGGTCCTGCCCCAGGGGACATGTATCAATGCAAAAAAAAGTTTTAAAAACTGCAGTTTTTTGGGAGCAGTGATTTGCTTAAAGTGAAACAATAAAAATGAAGTATTCCTTTAAATTTCGTACCTGGGGGGGTGTCTATAGTATGCCTGTAAAGTGGCGCATGTTTCCCGTGTTTAGAACAGTCCGAGATAAAAATTAAATTTCTAAAGGAAAAAAAGTCATTTAAAAGTACTAGCGATAGCACCGGCTATAATGAACTGAAAGAATTTACCCCCTTCCTGACCAGGCCATTATTTGCGAAAAAGGCACAGCGTCGCTTTAACTGACAATTGCGCAGTCGTGCAACGTTGTTTCCAAACAAAATTTACATCCTTTTTTTTCCCACAAATAGAACTTTCTTTTGGTGGTATTTGATCACCTCTGCGTTTTTTTTTTTTTTTGCGCTATAAAGAAGAGCAACAATTTTGAAAAAAAAAATGCTATCTTTTACTTTTTGCTATAATAAATATCCCAAATTTAAAAAAAAAAGTTTTTCTTCAGTTTAGGCCGATACGTATTCTTCTACATATTTTTAGTAAAAATAAATTGCAATAAGTCTATATTGATTAGTTTGCACAAAAGTTATAGCATCTACAAAATAGGGGATAGATTTATGGCATTTTTATTATCATTTTTTTTTTTTTACTAGTAATGGCGGCGATCTGCGATTTTTATTGGGACTGCGATATTACGGCGGAAAAATCAAACACTTTTGACACATTTGTGGGACCATTATCATTTATACAGCGATCAGTGCTATAAAAATGCACTGATTACTGTATAAATGACATTGGCAGGGAAGGGGTTAACACTAGGGGGGTGATGAAGGGGTTAACACTAGGGGGGTGATCAAGGGGTTAACTGTGTTCCCTCGGTGTGTTCTAACTGTGGGGGGGATGGGACTGACTAGGGAAGGAGAGAAATCGGTGTTCATACTTAGTAGGAACACACGATCTGTCTCCTCTCCCCTGAGAGAACCGGAATTTGTGTGTTCTCACTCTGTCACGAGCGATCGCGGGTCCCTGGCGGTCATCGCACCCACCGGGCACTCGTATCGGCTTCGGGGACACGCTGCGGGCGTGCACGCATGCGCCTCATACAGCGTCTTAAAGCGGAAGTAAACCCAATCGATTTAACAGTCTAAAAAAAAAAGGCATGCCGTGAATGCTAACTGCACATTGGCTGTGCTCTCAACCAAACAGTCAAACCATCCAATGGCTGGTGTCATAACGGATCACATGTGCAGCACTGTGGCAGTTGAAGATTAAACAGAGGAAAAGATGGCAGCTTCCTTGGCTGAAAACGATAGGGGGGTTTACTTCCACTTTAAAGGGCCGACATACAGCTACGACAGCTCGCCCAAGGGAGTCATCCTATCGCAGTATAACTGTGGCGGCTGGTTGGGAGCCAGTTAAAAAGTGAAACTTAAGTCAGAAAATTAAGATGCTAGATCACATCATGCTGGCCCCTTTTGCAGGTATAGATATGTAAAACATTAAAAATAAGTGCCTATACTGTTTAAAATCCAGTAATACACCATCTCATCCTGCTCTCCATTTTTAGGCACTGCTGAGTTTGTAGAGGCCGATCTGCTGACAGTCTTAAAGCGGAATTAAACCCTCCTACCCTCTACAGCCTAGGAAGCTGCTTTTGTTTGATCTGCAACTGCCATGGTGCTGCACATGTGATCAGATATGAAGCCAGCCATTTGGTGGTTTGACAGTTTGGTTGAGGACAGAATCAAATGTGACAGTTTGCATTTCCAGCAATCCAGGAATGTAACAGTTTTTTGAATCAGTTAATGGGTTTAGTTCCGCTTTATGATTTACTGCTGTTCAAGGGCTCTGGGCTTCAGCAAAATGGCCGCCTCCAGAAAGAAGAAACAGCGCAAAGCATAAATATTAATGTGGAATGTGTGTTCCTTGCTAAAGAATATTATTTTTTATCAAGTTGTTATGGGTAAAGTTCCACTTTAAGAAACCTTCAATCATAAAGGCCAGACACTGCTGCCTATAAATATGACAGAAGCTGGGGAGACATTTTTACTTGTTCATTTAAACATGTCTAATTCTGTTTATATAAAACATTTTCCATGCTTGTCTGGATAGGCGGCAGGTGAATCACTATATAAATATAACGGCGGGAACTCAGCAATCATTGCCATTCAGTCTCAAGTAGTGAATCTGCTAACATCCTCTGCCGGAGAATCTTTGGGTTTTAAATGTCAGTGATTGATTCTCCATCAGAGAATGTTTGATGAAAGTTACATTCGCTGCTTTATAAATAGACCCATTAGTATTGTTTATATGCGATGACAGAGCAATAAGACCCTCACATCGGTGCGGTGAGGTCAGTGGCTGGTGAGGTACTGGCTAGTATCAGAGCCAGATACACACAGGTTACATACGCCGCGATCGTTAGTGCGAGAGAAATAATTCTAGCACTAGACCTCCTCTGTAATGCCGCGTACACACGGTCTGAATTTCCGATGGAAACAGTCCGATGGGAGCTTTTCATCGGATTTTCAGACCGTGTGTATGCCCATCGGTCTTTTTCTGTCGGCATTTCCGACGGACTTTGGATTGAGAGCCTGTTCTTAATTTTTCCGACGGAAAACCTTTCTATCGGATTTTTCGATCGTGTGTATGCAATTCCGACACGCAAAATTCCGAAGCATGCTCGGAAACAATTTGACGCATGCTCTGAAGCATTAAACTTCCCTTTTATAGTGCCGTCGAACGTGTTGTATGTCGTGGTGTTATTGACCGTCGGAATTTGGTGTGACCTGTGTAGGCAACACAGTTTGAGCGAAATTCCGACGGGAAAACCATCAGAGCTTTTTCCGACGAAAATTCCGATCGTGTGTACGCGGCATTAGACTAAACATGTAACCTGTAAAAAAAATTTAAAGCGTCGTCTATGGAGATTTTGAAGTACTGACGTTTGGCGCCATTCCACGAGTGTGCACAGTTTTAAAGCGTGACATGTTAGGTATTTATTTACTCTGCGTAACATCATCTTTCCTAGTATACAAAAAATCAGGCTAGCTTTAGTGCTTTTTTTTATTTTATATTCATTCTTTTTTCCCAAAAAAAAAGCGTTTGAAAAATTGCTGCGCAAATACTGTGTAACATAAAAAGTTGCAAGAACCACCATTTTATTCCCGAGGGTGTCTGCTAAAAAAGTATATATAATGTTTGGGGGTTCTGAGTAATTTTCTAACAAAAAAATGATGATTTACATGTAGGAGAGAAGTGTCAGAATTGGCCTGGGTGGCAAGGGGTTAATTACTATAAGTAATATACAAATAATTATTATGTGTTGTTTTTAAGATAATTTTCTATACTTTTTAAAACTGTACTCAAGCAGGTGGCTTAACGGAGAAATTACTAAAGTTTGAAGTTATAATTTCCAACCAGTAATTTCTCAGTAAATAGATAAATAATAAATATTATTTGTTTTTTTTTTGTTTTTTTTTATACAGGATTTATATAGCGCCAAGAGTTTGCGTAGCGCTTTACAAAATGAAGGCAGACATTACAGTTACATTACAATTTGGTACAGGAGGAATCCGAGGGCAATGCTCTTTAGAGCTTACAATCTAAAAAGGGAGGGTCAATTGATACAAAAGATAAGCTTCTTTATTCTCCATGCACACTGAAGCTCATAAACTGCAGTTTATTGGAGTTTGGGCGTTTTTTTTTTAAAAGCCCATAAACTCCACTCTATGTTAGCCTATGTGCCCATGCACACATGGACGTTTTTTTAGCTTTAATGAGCAGTGGAGTTTATGGGCCGTTTTTTTTTTTTTAAAAGCCCATAAACTCCAAATTGTTTGTTTATTTTTAGTATTTTTATTAAAAACGCCCATAAACGCTAACGCTATAAAACGCTCATAAACGCTAGTACAAAATGCTGTTAAAAGCACATTTTTCAACCAGCTTTTTCTGCCAGCAATCTGGCGTCCAGAAAAAGCTTTTTTGAGCTTCAGTGTGCATGGAGCCTTAAAGAGAAGGGTTTTCAGTGCTCGTATAAAGATGGATAGATTATCGGACAGTCTGACAGATTGGGGTAAGGAGCTCCAAAGGATGGGAGAAGCTCTGGAGAAATCCTGGAGGCGAGCATGGGAGGAGGTGACAAGGGAGCTAGAGAGCAGGAGGTCTTGGGAGGACCGAAGAGAGCAGCTTGGTTGGTATTTTAGGACTTGGGTAGTGATGTAGCTGCTGGCAAAGTTATGGATGACTTTGTAAATTATTGTTAGTACTTTGAATTTTATTTGTTGGGTGAGTGGAAGCCAGTGGAGGGATTGTCAGAGAGGGGTGGAGGACATTGAATGGTTGGTAAGGTGGATGAGTCTTGCAGCGGCATTCATTATGGGTTGAAGGGGGGATAGTCTATGTAAAGGTAATCGAATGAGGAGGGAGTTCCAGTAGTCGAGGCGAGAGATAACCAGGGAGTTAGTTAGAAGGTTGGTGGTGTCATTAGTTAAAAAGTGGCGTATTCTGGAAATGTTGCGGAGGCTAAGGCGGCATGATTTGGACAGGGATTGGATGTGGGCCTGAAAGGACAGTTTGGAGTCTAACGTTACCCCTAGCACCCTGGCATGTGGGACGGACTGATAGATGTGCCATTGATCTTGACAGAAAAGTCAGGGGAAGGGGCACGTGGGGGTGGAAATATTAAGAGCTTGGTTTTAGATAGATTCAGTTTGAGAAACTGGTTTGACATCCAGGTTGATATGTCTGTTAGTAAATCAGTGATGCGTGAGGAGACTGATGGGGTGAGCTGAGGGACAGAGAGATAAATTTGGGTGTCATCAGCATATAAATGGCAGTAAAAGCCATGGGAGGCTATCAGCTGACCCAGGGAGGAAGTGTAGATCGAGAATAGTAGAGGTCCAAGGACAGAACCTTGGGGGACCCCAAAGGTAAGAGGAGTTGGAGAGGAGGAAGTGGAGTTGTAAGTGACACTGAAGGTGCGATGAGATAGGTAAGATTCGAACCAATGGAGAGCGCAGCCATGGAGACCAAGCAAATTTAGTTTTTAGAGGAAGAGGGGGTGGTCAACTGTATCAAAGGCAGCGGAAAGGTCCAAGAGTAATGCCACGTACACACGATCGGAATTTCGGTCAGAAAAAGACCGATGACAGCTTTTTATCTGAAAATGCGACCGTGTGTATGGTCCATCGGAATTTTACTGGCCGAATTCCCGCCAGCAAAAATTTGAGAGCATGTTCTCAATTTTTCCGATGGAAAAGGTTTCCAGAAATTCCGATCGCCTGTAGTCATTTCCGACTCCCTGTGATCGGGAGCTATGATCAGTGAAGTGTCTTTCGTAGCCCATCCCCCTAACAGTTAGAAACACTCCCTAGGACACACTTAACCCTTTCTTAGCCCCCTAGTGGTTAACCCCTTCACTGCCAGTGACATTTTTACATTAATCAATGCAATTTTATAGCACTGATCGCTGTAAAAATGACAATGGTCCCAAAAATCTGTCAAAATTGTCTGATGTGTCCGCCATAATGTCGCAGTCACTATAAAAATCGCAGATCACCGCCATTACTAGTAAAAAAAAAAAATATTAATAAAAATGCCATAAAATTAACCCCTATTTTGTAGACGCTATAACTTTTGCGCAAACCAATCAATAAACGCTTATTGCAATTTTTTTTTACTAAAAATGTGTAGAAGAATACGTATCGGCCTAAACTGACGAAAAAAAAAATTTATATATATATTTTTGGGGGATATTTATTATAGCAAAAAGTAAAAAATAATGTGTTTTTTTCAAAATTGTCGTTCTATTTTTGTTTTATAGCACAAAAAATAAAAAACAGAGGTGATCAAATATCACCAAAAGAAAGCTCTATTTGTGGGAAAAAAAAAGGACGTAAATTTTGTTTGGGAGCCACGTCGCACGACCGCGCAATTGTCAGTTAAATCGACGCAGTGGCGAATTGCAAAAAGTGCTCTGGTCTTTGGCCAGCAAAATGGTCCGGGGCTTATGTGGTTAACCCATTCAAAATGCATGGTGTGACTGCTGGGCCCATACGATGGCTGAGCTATATACCATGCATGTTTTTAGAACCCTTTTCTGAATAAGGTCATTATGTGCTGCATCATCAATATAACTTAGATGTGGGAAATTTGGGGTTTGGCCAGTAAATAACAACCTGGATGCAATTTTAATACAATTGGGGGGTTCAGTCTAGAATTCATTATGTCAGTATCTTCTGTGCAATAACAAAACAATTGAGCAAAATCTCAAGAATAATTTTTTTATTTGTAAAGTGCAAGCAAGTTGTACAAAAAGCTACGTTAAAGAAAAATGACATTGAAATATTGATTCCACCGAAGTGGTACAAGCACAAGTACTGTTTATCATGTTTTTACACTCTAAAATATGTAACTCATTTAAAGTCAAACAAATTTTTAAAGGGCGTGAAGGGAAAGAACCTTGGCCATGTTATCACTGCTGTCTAAGTCCACATTTAAGAGATTTTTCCTTACTTCCTGTCCAGATCCAAGAAACGGGTCTCAGATAGAACAGCAACTGAAGGGGACATATACAGAATTTAGAAACCAACAGAAGTTCTAACCGTTCTCCACATTGTCCCATAAAAACAAAAATGGTAGACTGAAATTGGCTTTAATCTTGTAAACCAGGGATCCTCAAACTACGGCCCTCCAGCTGTTGCGAAACTACACATCCCATGAGGCATTGTAAAACTCTGACATTCACATACATGACTAGGCATGATGGGAATTGTAGTTCTGAACAACTGGAGGGCCATAGTTTGAAGACCCATGTTGTAAACATTTCTCTATGGGTAATCTTTCAACCAGGATATTTTGGCATCTGAAGTAGAAAAGATTGGCAAAGTCTACAATTTTACCAGAGATCACTAATAGGAAATGCATTTGAAAAAGATCCATCACGATGTTAAGGGTGGTCAGAAATAGTCCTTTCCTGTCCCCCATTCTACACCTACTATGACACATAGATGAATGCCCCGTAACCACAAAATCCGTCGGATTTTTTCCGACGGATTTTGTCCGACACTGGTGTTGCATACACACGGTCGGACAAAGTTGTCGGAAAATCGGATCATTCTGAACGTGGTGACGTTCGTTGTGTACGACGGAACTACATAGAGGCTAGTAGCCAATAGCTTTGGTCTTGTAATTTGATCTGAGCATGCGTGGCATCGGAAAAAGTCCGATCGGACTTTGTTGTCTGAAAATTTGAGAGCAGGATCTCAAATTTTTTCCGACAGAAAAAGTCCGATGGTGCCCACACACGGTCGGATTTTCCGACAACTTGGTCCGATCGGACATTTTCCGTCAGAAATTCCGACCGTGTGTACGGGGCAGAAGACTAAACTCCAGACATTCTCAACCAAGGTTGCGAAGGGTTCCTTGAGCTGTGGCCAACTGGCCTCCTATTTGATGGTGCCTGCAAAGTTCTGGGATCAACACCACTTGGCAGAGCCAGCTGTATGACTTCAGTGATCTCTTTAGCTGTCTGTTAAGTTGATGTTTTTACCAGCACTGTAAGGGGAGTATTCTTCTTACATACTACCAATGTAAGGGGCATTCTTCCCACTGTCATGATGAAATGGTTTTAGCATTGGTTTCCAGAGACCTGAACATTTTTTTCAAGGGTTCCTTTGGGGCAAGAACGTTGAAAAAAGCTGGTTTACACTAACTTAGGGGATGACTATAGAGACCATCTAACTTTGAAAACCATCATGCAAACTGGTTGAAAGATCCTTCCTTCTCAATGCAAGTCCTACAAGATACAGGCAGATTGCTCCCCACCTGGGGTTCTTGGGGAAACATCTACTGGTGTATGGAAGCAGGGTGCTAAGTAATTGATAGTAGCTAAGATTTTTTTGAATGTGGAACTAGGCAGTCTGTGAAAGAACTAAACATAGACACAGAGGAGCTGCATTGGTGATAGACAAGGTACGTTCCTGTGAAGAACTGGGGAGGAAAATGAAGGTTCTATTAGGAAAATGAATTCAGATTTTTTTTTATTCTTCATACAGTGGAAGTTTTTTAGTATGAAGATGATGAAAGGTGCGGACATACAGGTGGCAGGTTTGCTTCAGCGCATTGTTCAGGATTACAGGACGCATTCTGGGTAAAAAATAAAAATATATATTAGTAAATAAATAATTCAATGGTTATAAACTTCACATTTA
>CM053027.1:38088090-38095701 GCA_028564925.1 Lithobates sylvaticus | reverse complement strand
AGACCAGCGCAAGAAGAAGCGGATCGGAGGAAGAAGAAAATGGAAGAAGAAGATGGAAGAAGATGAAGGAAGGAGAAGATGAAGAAACCGAAGGATGAAGAAAGAAGAAAGAAGATTTTAATAAAGGAATTGTCAAAGACTGTCTCCTGTCATTTTTACCATTTTTGCCACTTTTTTGGTGAAATGGTAGGGGTACTTTTGTACCCCCTTACCATTTCACACAGGGGGGGGGCCGGGATCTGGGGGTCCCCTTGTTAAAGGGGGCTTCCAGATTCCGATAAGCCCCCCGCCCGCAGACCCCCACAACCACCGGCCAGGGTTGTGGGGAAGAGGCCCTTGTCCTCATCAACATGGGGACAAGGTGCTTTAGGGGTCTTAGACCCCCAAAGCATCCTCCCAATGTTGAGGGCATGTGGCCTGGTACGGTTCAGGCGAGAGGGGGGGCCGCTCTCGTCCCCCCTCTTTTCCTGCGGCCTGCCAGGTTGCGTGCTCGGATAAGGGTCTGGTATGGATTTTGAGGGGGACCCCACGCCATTTTTTTGGCTAGGGTTCCCCTTAAAATCCATACCAGACCTCAAGGGTCTGGTATGGATTTTGAGGGGGACCCTACGCCATTTTTTTTTTTTTTTTTTTGGCTGGGATCCCCCTTAATATCCATCCCAGACCTGAAGGGCCTGGTTATTGAATTTGGGGGGACCCCTACGCTTTTTTTTTTGTTTTTTATTAATGAATGACAGCTCTCTGTGTTACAGGAGCCATCAATTCATTAGCCGCGAGTGATTTAAATAGCTTTCTTCCTGCAAAAATGACACTTTTTTGCAGGGAAAGTTCTAAGCACAGGAAACCTGCCCCCTTCACAGGCCACCTATAGACACCCCCCAGATGTGATACTGCAATGCTGTTCTAACAGCATGCACACACATATCCCCAGAAATAAAGCACATATTGTTGTCAGCAGTCAGCAGCACACTGACACGCTGACACTGTCTGAAACATAATATGCGAGGCCGCCGGCGCGGCGGCCTCTTATACCGTGGGGCGTGTACTAAAGCCCCTGAGCTATAATTGGCTACAGGCATCCTGCCTGTAGCCAATTATGGCTCTCCTCGCTGCCGGCGCTGTGATTGGCCAAGCATGCGGGGTCACAGTGCATGCTTGGCCAATCATCAGCCAGCATTGCACTGCGCGGGCCGCAATGCATTGCGGGGCCGCTCGCATAACACGAATTTGTTGCGAGCGGCCCCAATAGTTCTGGGCTCGCCGAGCGAGCGAACACCCGGTGCTCGATTCGAACATGGGTTCGAATCGAACACCGGGCTCATCCTTACTCTAGACTATTCATTGAGCCAAAGGAGTGAATGTGACTTTGTGCTGGGCTGTGGGGCAACTATTATCATGAACTATAGTGATGTGTAGTTATGGTGTGTCACAAAGAACCAGGAACTGGGAGTGAAGTCACTGTATCTTTAACCCGCCAGATTAAGAAGAGATGTGAGTTCATGTTTAAGCATTGTAAAGACTGAGATGTCTGACAACAAGTGTAACCTGGTTAATCCTTGAGGTTATGAGTAATTTAATGCACTGGAAGGACAGAAGGAGGAGCTACTAACAGTGGGAGCGGTGATGGTGGCAGATGACAGAGGCCTTGGTAGTGAGGGAACAGTTGATACTTCATGTTCCTCACTTAATAATAGACATGTGCGCCGCCAATCAATTAGTTTCATTCCGTATTAGCCGTTAATTTGTATTTCGTAATTTGTGTCTGAAATTCAATTTGGATTCGTACAAAATAAGAACTTCCGCTAGGTTCGTAAACTTTTTGTAACAATTACCAACGTTTGTTATGATGAATTTATCATTGAGGGGCTCCCACCATCCCTGGGCTGTGCTGACTTCCTAGGATTTTAACTTCATTATAACGAATAATCTTAATTAGCGAACATTCTTATTTTGTCCGATTCTGAATCTCCCATCGACTACCAGTACCAGTCTCCCACTTCCATATTAAAAAAGGTCCTTTTCTCAACCCTCACTCAGCAGCAGAAAAAAAAAACCCTGATTGGTCAACAAAACACTAGTTACTAGTTGCATGCTTGCCTGAGCCACTAGAATTTTTTGCGCTTATTTTTAAACCTTTTTATACAAATTTTATACATTCTTGCTTGGATTGAAAAATCTTTATAAATAAATAACCCCATATCAATTTGGATTCACACCATGAGGAGTTGTCTCCTTTTTTTTCATATCTCCTTTTGAGCCACCCACGGTGAGGATCACAACCCCCACCCTCTTCTCTTGGCAATCCACAACTAGATCTTGGTGAGTAAGAGGGTATACCTACCCAGAAAAGATCTCCAGATGATACAGCTGGCTGCGACATAGCCCCTGCAAATCCGGTGATTCCGGTCCATGCACGTTTGACTCACCACTGAAAGGTCTGTGAGTCCACCTGCTCCGGTAAGAGTACCTTGATCATTACCTTTATATATGTACATGGGAAGAATTTTTCTAGGAATAATTGAGCCGGCCTGAGGCCAGGAATATCTAGAAAGCTTCAAGTGGTACCAAATACCTCCTCTTGTGACTTTATCAACGCAGTTATATATCTGAGATGACGCCCTAGAAGCAGCGGATGATGGAGAATCGTGTCTTCTGGTATTGCTGGATCTTAGTGCGGCGTTCGACACAGTGGACCACAACACTCTTCTCAGCCGCCTCAAGGAAGTGGCAGGAGTTACAGATGTAGATCTTCCATGGTTCGCTTCCTTCTTAGGAAACCAGTCACAGACAGTGAAGCTAGGAGCCTTCACTTCAGAAACCCAGGAAATCACTTATGGAGTCCCTCAAGGATCACCATTGTCACCAGTACTGTTCAACATTTACTGTACATTCGGCCACTCTTCAAAATTATTAGCAAATTGGATCTGTGCTTCCACTCATACGCGGACGACACTCAACTGTATTTCCGGATCACCGGACAAAAATACCAGTACCAGGAACTAGGAAAATGTCTCACATTGATAGATGACTGGATGACCACTAGCTCCCTCAAACTAAATGGATCAAAAACAGAACTACTGCTCCTCGACGCAAACCCAAGGAAAAAGACGAAGACCCCTTGGACACTACCAACCATACTGGGACAGACCATCCTTCCAAGCAACAAAGCCAAAAGCCTCGGAGTAATCTTTGATTCAGAGATGGAGGCACAAATAGGATCGGTAATCAGCGGATCCCACCATCTCCTTCGCATTCTACGCAGACTCATCCCCTTCATCCCGGAAAAGGAAAAAGCGGTAGTAGTAGGAACGATCATCAATTCGCGTCTCGACTATGCAAACTCCCTCTACATAGGATTACCGAATTACCAGATTGCGCGCCTTTAAATTGTCCAAAACACAGCAGCAAGATTAGTCACCGGAAAGAAACCCTGGGAATCCATCTCCCCATCCCTAAGGTCCCTCCATTGGCTCGGGGTAAAAGACAGGATCACATTCAAGACCCTCTGCCTCACCCACAAATGTACACAAGGAAATGCGCCTCAATACCTTTGTGAGAAAATAGAAAAATACATACCAAATCGCAGCCTTCGATCAACAAACCAAAACCGCCTTCTCATCCCCAAAGCCTGCTAAAAATCGAAGGGAGAATGAAGATTTGCAGTACAGGGACCTCGGCTATGGAATGCTCTACCGAACAACATCCGCATGGAAGAAAACCATCAGGCCTTCAGGAAAAAACTCAAGACCCACCTCTTCTAAACATGGCATCACAACAAGAGCAGACAAGCGCCTTGAGGCGATTCAGTTCGCAGTTGCAGCGCTATACAAATCATTCATATCTATTACTTACGAAACAGTGGACCAAACTTTAGAGATGGACTTTTCCCATTAATTTTATTAATTTTCACTATTTTTATTTTGTTCACAATGTTTTTATAATCTTTTGATTCTAAAGTATACCTATAGTTATTTTACAGGATTGCTGTACGAAATACTGTCCAAAATAGTCCTATCAAACTTTGGGCTGTTTTTGCTTGTTTGGACAAACTAGAATCTATTGTATACCACACAGTGGAATTGGACCTATATAGATGAGCTTTCATACTGCATAGCCTCCTGTTTATATAAGTATCATTGCACTTATATTCTCACTTCAAGAATAATATAGTTAATATACGTTTATTGTGTTTATGCGATTTTTGTGAATCGCACACTGTTTTGATCACGTTTGAAATTTGTATTCTTCTCACAGGAGACCATTATAGGCTCTCCGGACATTTAAAACCGAGAAAAGTTTGTTGTTTATCCTGCACAATTATCACATTTTGCTGGTTGCTTTCAACATATTTACACTCACGTTCATTTGTAGCTGTAATAGGAGCACACCACTTGGGTTAGTCCATTGAGATTAGCATTAGTCATGTCAGTTGACATGTTCTAATGATACACTCAGATAAAGAGTGTCTCACCACAAACATTCCTGTCACGCATTTTTTGCCCGCAGGTTCACATCCTCCTGCGTTGCTTTATGTGAAACAGGGACCTATGTTTATATAAGCGCTGCACTATTTACTCTTTATATCTTATACAATTCTGTCTAATTGTTGTGTCAGCAGCTACAAAACTAATTAGGTCTGGCGCAGTATTTTCCCTACACTTTCAACAAAACACTAGTCACGTTTCCGTTGTAACGGAATTTGGATCCGAAATTCGTAAACGAAATTTCATATTTCGTCCAAAATTCAGAAGCATAGCAATTCGTATTTCGGATCCTCCCGAATGTACGAATTTACGGAAATTCGTACGAATTTTCGATTTGTACGAAACTAATCGCACATGTCTACTTAATAACTGGGTCTCCATTAGACTTGTGCACAACGTAAAATTTTGTTTTGTTTCGGTTCATTGTCATTCATAAAATACATAATTTCGTTCTGTTATATTTCGCTTTCGGATAATTCACTATTTCTGTAGAGTGTCGATATTCGTTACACTGAATATCGAATCATGTCGAATTCATTCGTTATATCCGCAATAATTTCTTTCATATTAGTTTAAATTCAATATTTATGTATGTATATTGATTTGTGATAATGATTCGTAGTTTGGAAAGTCGTTTGTTTATTGAATCTATTAACACACACAATGACAATATCTCTGCTTCTCGGCTCAAATACAATAAAACACCCTTCTCACTCAGTTCTCAGGAATGCACTTTGCCAGTAATCCAACCTCCAGCACAAAATGAATCAGCTGATTGGACTGTAAGATTTACTTTGAGTTGAACTTTTGTTTCATTAGATCTTTAACGAATTACCAAATCATGTTGAATTAACCGCTTCCCGACCGGCGCACGATGATATACGTCGACAGAATGGCACGGACAGGCATAAGGGCGTATATATACACGTCCCCTTTAAGATGCCGCCGTGCAATCGGGCGCGCGCTGGGAGCGGCGTGCGCTCGCGCCGGTCGGGACCCCCGGACTCGTTTGCCGCGGGGACACTCGCGATCGTCTCACGGGAAGGCTGAACGGGGAGATGCAGAAAAAAAATCAGCATCTCCCCGTTCTGCCTAGCAACTAGTGATGCCGATCTCTGCTCCCTGTGATTGGAGCAGAGATCAGCATTCACTAGCTGACAGCCACGCCCCCCCACAGTAAGAAACACACCTCTAGGCACACTTAACCCCTACACTGCCCCCTAGTGGTTGATTTAAATAGCATTGATTGCTGTATAAATGACAATGGTTCCAAAAATGTGTCAAAAATGTCTGATGTGTCCGCCATAATGTTGCAGTCATAATAAAAATCGATGATCGCCGCCATTACTAATAAAAAAAAATTATTAATAAAAATGCTATAAAACTATCCCCTATCTTGTAAACGCTATAACTTCTGCGCAAACCAATCAATAATCGCTTATTGCAATTTTTTTACCAAAAATATGTAGAAGAATACGTATCGGCCTAAACTGAGGAGAAATTTTTTTTAAATATATTTTTGGGGGATATTTATTATAGCAAAAAATAAAAAAGAATGCGTTTTTTTCAAAATTGTCACTCTTTTTGGTTTATAAAATAAAAACCGCAGGGGCGATCAAATACCACCAAAAGAAAGCTCTATTTGTGGGAAAAAAAGGACGTCAATTTTGTTTGGGAGCCAGGTCGCACGACCGCGCAATTGTCAGTTAAAGCGACGCAGTGCCGAATCGCAAAAAGGGGCCTGGTCCTTTGGCTGCAAATTGGTCCGGTCTGAAAGTGGTTAATTTGTTATATCCACTATAATTTCTTTCGTATTATTCGAAATTCGTTATTTTTTTATTCCGAAAGATGCAAAAATTTGGCCCAATATCGATTCGTTCTGAAACGAATTGCACATGTCTAGTCTCCATATTGAAGCCCACTGCGGTACAAGGCCTGCCTAAGGACCAAGCCTAGAGTCTCAAAGTGCAAGGCCTTTCTGAGTGAAATACAATGCCTTCCCTGTGCAGCTAATGGTGGAACATGATAACATGGTAAATTGTAAAGATGTGAGTCAAGGTGGTGGAATTAAGTATTTACTAAGTGTTAATTTCTCAAAATGCTACAAAGTCATGTGCACACAGACAGGCAGGAACAGACCATGTCCCCAGCTGAAGTAGTGAAGAGGAAGACACAGTCCTTCAGGAAGGGTTTGATGCTGTAAGTGCATTGTGTCATGAAGGCTAAACGTTTACGTGGTAAATGGCTTCCTCCCCTGGCTGCATCTGTACATTATAGGCACTTTGACTTCTATGGGAACATCTCCTTGCTGGGAAATGGAAGTTGATTAGCCCCATCCAGGTGGAGCTGTAATGTGCAGGCGTGACCAGGAAACCTTTCACCGTTGCTGTCCAGTAGGGAGGGGCCCGGTGTTCGTTTCAAACCCATGTTCGAATCGAGCACCGGGCATTCGCTCTCTCGGCGAGCCCAGAGCTATTGGGGCCGCTCGCATCAAATTCGTGTGATGCGAGCGGCCCCGCAATGCATTGCGCTAGTCGCAGTGCAATGCTGGCTGATGATTGGCCAAGCATGCACTGTGACCCCGCATGCTTGGCCAATCACAGCGCCGGCAGCGAGGAGAGCCATAATTGGCTACAGGCAGGATGCCTGTAGCCAATTATAGCTCAGGGGCTTTAGTACACGCCCCACGGTATAAGAGGCCGCCGCGCCGGCGGCCTCGCATATTATGTTTCAGTCAGTGTCAGCTTGTCAGTGTGTTGCTCTATATTGACAATATGTGCTCTATTTCTGGGGATATGTGTGTGCGTGCTGTTAGAACAGCATTGCAGTATCACATCTGGGGGGTGTCTATAGGTGGCCTGTGAAGGGGGGCAGGTTTCCTGTGCTTAGAACTTTCCCTGCAAAAAAGTGTCATTTTTGCAGGAAAAAAGCTATTTAAAAGCACTCGCGGCTAATGAATTGATGGCTCCTGTAACACAGAGAACTGTCATTCATTAATAAAAAAAAAAAAAAAAAAGCGTAGGGGTCCACCCTAATTCAATAACCAGGCCCTTCAGGTCTGGGATGGATATTAAGGGGAACCCCAGCCAAAAAAATAAATAAAAATGGCGTAGGGTCCCCCTCAAAA
>CM053027.1:37935590-38083090 GCA_028564925.1 Lithobates sylvaticus | reverse complement strand
AAAAAAAAAGCGTGGGGGTCCCCCCAAATTCAATAACCAGGCCCTTCAGGTCTGCTATGGATATTAAGGGGAACCCCGGGCAAAAAAATAAAATGGCGTGGGGTCCCCCTCAAAATCCATACCAGACCCTTATCCGAGCACGCAACCTGGCAGGCCGCAGGAAAAGAGGGGGGACGAGAGCGCCCCCCCTCCCTCCTGAACCATACCAGGCCACATGCCCTCAACATTGGGAGGGCGCTTTGGGGTCCCCCCCAAAGCACCTTGTCCCCATGTTGATTAGGACAAGGGCCTCGTCCCCACAACCCTGGCCGGTGGTTGTAGGGGTCTGCGGGCGGGGGGCTTATCGGAATCTGGAAGCCCCCTTTAACAAGGGAACCCCCAGATCCCGCCCCCCCCCTGTGTGAAATGGTAAGGGGGTACAAAAGTACCCCTACCATTTCACCAAAAAAGGGACAAAAATGTTAAAAATGACAGGAGACGGTTTTTGACAATCCCTTTATTAAAGTCTTCTTTCATCTTCTTTCTTCTGGTCTTCTTCCTTTTTTCATCCTTCGGTTTCTTCATCTTCTTCTTCCATCTTCTTCCATCTTCTTCTTCCTCTGATCCGCTTCTTCTTGCTCTGGTCCTCTCGTCCGGCATCTTCTTCCACGGCGTCGGCCTCTTCTTGGGAGGCTCCCGCTGTGTGAGGCTTCTCTCCGGCATCTTCTTCCACGGCTTCGGTCTCTGAGGCTTCCCTCCGGCATCTTCTTCCACGGCGTTGGTCCACTCTTGGGCCGCTCCTCGCAATGGGAGGCTCCCACTGTGTGAGGCTTTGCTTCGTCTGACAGGTCTTATATAACGGAGGGCCCCGCCCCCCTCTGACATCACGGGGAAAGCCATAGGGAAGTCCCCATGATGTCCCCATGCATCAGAGGGGGGCGGGGTCACCAGGGGGCCCCGCCCTCCGTTATAAAAGACCTGTCAGACGAAGCGAAGTGTCACGTACCTTATAGCGGAGTCTGGATGCTGGGGGTGGCCTCGTGCACGGTTCCGGTCCCAACACCCCTGGTGGTGGGAACAGGGAGTGCTGGGGCACGAAAGGGTGCAAGTGCCTGCGGCTAGGAGACTGGTGCTTGGAGGTACCGGTTCTTCTGGAAGGCAGCTGTAGAGGGTGGTAAACAAGACTGTATCCAGTGATAGCCGAACAGGTGGAAGTAGGCACTGCGAAGTCAAGACAGGCAGGGGTCGGCAACTGGCTGGCAAACGAGGTACAAAAGCGGAAGGCAAGTTCGTGGTCAAGTGCAGGCAGAGGTTTGGCAACGGGCAGGTGATGAGGTACAAAATCAAAGAGCAGAGCCGTAGTCAAGGGATCCAAGCCGAGGTCAATTCAGTAGAGGTAGTCAATAAGCAGGGTTGATCCAGGAAGGTAATCAGGTAAGCCGGGTAAATCAGGAACAAGGTAGCAGGTAATTCAGGCAGGTATTCAGGACATAGACTGAAGACGATCCAGCCCTGACACCATGTGAAGGCCCTGTTTATATAGGGCGCCTTGTGCTGGGATTGGTGGAGGTGAGCGTCCGTGCGCGATTGCCCCCACCGCACTTTCCGAAGCATCGACCTCCAGAGTGTAAGGCAATGCAGGGTCAGGGTGTTTTAGTACTGGGGCGGAGGTAAATGACCCTTTTAATTGGTCAAAGGCAGCTTGGGCCGCTGTAGTCCACTGGAAGCGGTTTTGCTTTTTGGTGAGCTGGGTGATGGGTGCGATGATCTTGGAGAAGTTCTTGATAAACTTCCTATAAAAGTTGGAGAATCCGATGAAACGTTGTACCCCTTTGTTGTCATTTGGGGGCGGCCAGGACATAATGGCCGAGACCTTCTGGGGATCCATGGCCACACCCCCGGTTGATATTACCAGGCCGAGAAAGTGAATGGTCTGGCGTTCGAATTAACATTTTTCGGCCTTTGCGTAAAGTCCATGTTGTCTTAACCTGCCCAGAACTTGTTTTACATGATCACGGTGTACTTCTAGGGAGGTCCAGAATATCAGAATGTCGTCCAGGTAGATGATCACAAAGGAATCTAGGAAGTCTCTGAAGATATTATTGACAAAATGCTGAAATGTGGCCGGGGCGTTGCATAGTCCAAATGGCATGACTAAATATTCGAAGTGGCCAAAACGTGTTCGGAATGCTGTCTTCCATTCGTCCCCTTTGCGTATCCTAATTAGGTTATAGGCCCCACGTAAGTCCAACTTCGTGAATATTTTTGCAGAGCGGAGTCTCTGAAATAGTTCTGGAACTAGTGGAAGCGGGTACCGGTTTTTAATTGTCACTTTATTCAGATCCCTGTAATCCACACATGGACGGAGCGAGTGGTCCCTCTTTTCAACAAAAAATATTCCGGCCCCCGGTGGGGAGGAGGAGTGTCGGATGAACCCCTTTCTGAGGTTCTCGTCGATATACTCTTTGAGGACCAGGAGCTCAGGTTTGGACAGAGGAAAGATCCGCCCGAAAGGAATTTCAGCCCCGGGTAGTAGCTCGATCGGACAGTCGTAGACCCGATGGGGAGGAAGGGTGTCAGCTTTCTGCTTGTCAAAGACGTCCAAGAAGTTGTGGTACACTGGTGGCACCAGCTCTTTGAATTCAGAGTCCGCTCTTAGACAGCCAATGACTGGGGGAATGTGGTGGAAGAGTTTGAGACAGTTCTGGAGACAATAAGAGGACTGAAAAGTCACCTCACCGGTGACCCAATTGACCTGAGGATTGTGGACTTGCAGCCATGGCATTCCTAAAATGATTGGAAACAGTGGTGAGGGAATGACATCTAGACGAAGTAGCTCCTGGTGGCCTGGTGAAATGCTGGTGAGCAGTGGTTGCGTCTCAAGAGTAATAGGCCCGGACTTGATGTTTGACCCGTCTGCAAGCCGTATGGAGAGTTGATGCTGCTTAGGTGTTAATGGAATGCTGTGTTGTAGGGCAAAGGCATGGTCCACGAAGCAGCTACAAGCGCCAGAGTCAATTATAGCCTGAACTCGGAGTATCTTTTCTGGAAGATCTAACTCCTGTGCTGAGTGAGGAATTGTTATGTATATGTTTTGGGGGGAGCTTGGCTAGGTCTTTGAGTACTAAATCTTTGAAAATACTTAAAGCCGGGGCTACCTGAGTTGGGGGATTGAATCATGAGGGATTTGCAAGGCCTGAATGCACTGTGCCTGACATTGCTGCTCTTGCATGATTTCTCATAGGATTGGAGATAATGTATCTCTGAATATTTATTTTTCTTACAAATTTATGGACATCTATAAATGTTCCAAATTTATTTAGTTTTTGTGGAGTGGCGAATTTTAGGCCTTTATCAAGTACTGCCTTTTCATTATCTGTGAGTTTTACCTTGCTTAGATTAAAGACTCCTTGGCATGTTATGTCCTTTTGCGTTTTCCGTCTCTGTATGCGCCTGCCTCCTCTACATCCTCTCTTACGTCGGGACCCCTTTTTCTGTTTGGGGGGTCCCCGTGAAAATCCTGGATGGGGTAATGATTGATTTGACTGTAACCATAGGTTGCTTGTTCGTATTCGGTATTGGGATGTGGGTAAATGTTGTCATCATAATTGTCTCGTAAAGGTAAGTATCTGTTGTGAGTTGGAATTGATGGATGGTTGGGATATGTAGAATTGGAATAATTAGAAGGATGGTCGTAGTATCGAGCAGGCGACCCCCTCTGTTGATAGTCATCGTAGTCATATCGATAGTTATTATGAGTGGATTGACTCCCTCTTCTTCCCCTCTGGCCTCTTCTGTTTGAATTGTTGTTGCCCCTGCCCCTCTGTGGGGTGCGTACACTCTGGGTTTGTCCCCTTTGTGCATGGTTTCCTTGTGTGTTATAAACTTGAGGTGGTTTCCTTGGGGGTGGAGGGGGTGGTTCAGTGGGGGTTGGTCTATCTCCATTACTGGTGGTGGCTGTATTGGTTTCCATAACATCTGGTACCAATGATTTTTGCCAATTAAAAACTCTACAAGATTTATAGTCGTTTATGTCTCTCGTATATTTTTTGTGTTTTTTAGCCTTTTGATCTCTATCTTCTTTGATGAGATGAGCTTGAAGGTTTGAAGACAGGGTGTTATATTCCACTGTGTTCTTGTATATTAGTAGATTATCTTTAATCTCTTTAATTTCTTTATCTAAAACAGTGAGGCGGCTTTGTTTCCTTGTTTTCAAAAAATTAAGGAACTCAATGCCTGCCTCATTGAAATATTTGTACCAGGTTTCGATGTCAGGGTCTCCCTGTTGAGGGGAGACATCCCATCTGAGGCTGCGTGGAGGAGGAATGCCACCAGCAGCGCGTCTACCAGCGTGCGCTTGTACTCGCGCATCTTACGATCACACTCCAGTGAGGTAATTAAGGACGGCACGTTGTCCTTGTAACGGGGATCAAGCAGGGTGGCCACCCAATAATCAGCACCAGTTAAAATGTGGGCAACTCGGCGGTCGTTGCGGAGACACTGCAGCATGTAATCGCTCATGTGTGCCAGGCTGCCCAGAGGCAAGGAAAAGCTGTCCTCTGTGGGAGGTGTATCGTCTGTGTCCTCTGTATCCCCCCAGCCACGCACCAGTGATGGACATGAGCTGGTCTGGGTGCCACCCTGCTGTGAACATGGTTCCTCCTCCATCTCCTCCTCATCCTCCACCTCGTCATCCTCCAGAACTGTGCCCTTGCTGCCAGACAATTGTGTACCTGTCGCTTGTTGGTGCAGGAACCCAGCCTCGTAGCCACTTGTAAATGACTGCCCTGAAAGCCTTGGAAATGAACCCTCTTCTTCCTCCTCCTCCTCCTCCTCATCCTGTGCCACATCCTCTTCCATCATCGCCTTAAGAGTTTTTTCAAGGAGGCATAGAACTGGGATAGTAACGCTGAGAACGGCGTCATCGGCACTGGCCATGTTGGTGGAGTACTCGAAACAGCGCAACAAGGCACACAGGTCTCGCATGGAGGCCCAGTTATTGGCGGTGAAGTGGTGCTGTTCCGCAGAGCGACTCACGCGTGCGTGCTGCAGCTGAAACTCCACTATCGCCTGCTGCTGCTCGCACAGTCTGGCAAGCATGTGCAAGGTGGAGTTAAACCTTGTGGGCACGTCACATATGAGACGGTGAGCGGGAAGGCCGAAGTTACGCTGCAGCGCTGACAGGCGAGCAGCAGCAGGGTGAGAACGCCGAAAGTGCGCACAGACGGCCCGCACTTTCTGCAGCAGCTCTGGCATATCGGGGTAATTCTTCAGGAACCTCTCGCTGCTACGAGATTTCGCCCATTATCGCACACCACCAGGCCGGGCTTGAGGCTCACTGCCACCAACCACTCATCGGTCTGTTGTTCCATGTCCCTCCACAACTCCTGCGCGGTGTGGGGTTTTTCCCCCAAACAGGAAAGTTTTAAAACTGCCTGCTGTCGTTTAGCCCTGGCTGTGCTGAAGTTGGTGGTGAAGGTGTTACGCTGACCGGATGAGGAGGCGGTAGAGGATGAGGATGAGGATGAGGAGGCGGAGTAGGAGGAGTTAGCAACAGGAGGCAAACTGAAGTGCCCTGCAATCCTCGGTGGTGGAAGGACATGCGCCAAAGTGCTATCCGCCTCAGGCCCAGCCGCCACTACATTTACCCAGTGTGCTGTTAGGGAGATATAACGTCCCTGACGGTGCTTACTGGTCCGCGCATCCGTAGTTAGGTGGACCTTGCCACAGATGGCATTGCGCAGTACACACCTGATTTTGTCCCCCACTTGTGCAGGGAAGGGATAGCTTGCCTGGAAAAGTAGTGGCGGCTGGGCACGACGTACTGTGGGACAGCCAATGACATCAGCCTTTGAAAACTCTGCGTCTCCACCAGACGGAATGACAGCATTTCAAAGGCGAGCAATTTTGAAATGCTGGCATTCAGGGCCAGGGATCGCGGGTGGCTAGGGGGGTACTTCCTCTTCCGCTCCAGTGTTTGGGAAATAGAGACCTGAAAGCTTCCATGGGACATTGTGGAGATGGTTGGTGACCCAGGTGGTAGTGTTGCTGGCAGATCCTCTGTTTGCGGGTTGGCAGGTGTCACTGTCACTACAGAGGTGGATGAAGAGGCCGAGACTGCAGCAGAAGAGGAAGCAGGAGGAGCCAGAGACCTTTCTTGGTTTTTGCGGTGTCTACTCCACTGCATCTCGTGCTTTGCACTTAGATGCCTGGTCATGCAGGTTGTGCTCAGGTTGAGAAACTTTATGCCTCGCTTCAAGCTCTGATTGCACAGCGTGCAAACCACTCATGTCTTGTCATCAGGACATTGTCTGAAGAACTGCCACGCTAGGGAACTCCTTGCACCTGGCTTTGGTGTGCTCGGTCCCTTGCTGCGTTGGGCAGTAGCAGACGTAATGTCTAAGGGACGGACGCTCCGCTTTTGCACCCTGCTCCCTCTTCTGCTGTGCTGGTGGCTCTGTGCGACCACCGCCTCTTCCTCTGAAGTACACTGGTCACCTGCATGACGTTGATTCCATGTGGGGTCAAGGACCTCATCGTCCTCCACATCATCTTCCACCCAAAATTCACCCCTGCCCTCCTTGTCGGTCTGCACAATGGCGAAAGCAGCAGCAGTTGGCACCTGTGTTTCGTCATCATCCGAGACGTGCTGCGTTGGTCCTCCCATGTACTCATCATGAAACATAAGTGGTTGGGCATCGGTGCACACAATCTCTTCCACTTCTGAGGCAGGGCTAGGTGGATGGCCCTGGGAAACCCTGCTAACAGAGTCATCAAAAAGCAGAAGAGACTGCTGCATGATTTGGGGCTCAGACTGATTGGCTGATTTGCAAGGGGGTGAGGTGAAAGACTGATGGACATCGGCTGCAGGTGCCAACTCTGAACTTTCATCAGGAAACTGGGTGGGAGACAATGTGAAGGAACCGGAGGCACTGTCAGCAGCAACCCAACCTACTATCGCCTGTACTTGTCCTGGCCTCGACATTCGTACAGCCTCATTAGGCGCGCCAAAATACTGCTGCAGGCTCTGTCGCCTACTCGCACCTGCGGAAGGTGTTTCACTAGTGCGTGTAGCTGGCACAGATCGACCACGTCCTCTACCTGCAACAGGAGCGCCACCAGCAGCACCACGACCCGGGCCACGTCCCCTTTTTGATGATCTCCTCATATTTTCCAAATTTATGATCTCGCCCTAAATGGGTGTTTTTGTATATAGCAGAATACACATACACGTAAAGCGTTTATGAAAATGCTATTGGGAAGAAAAAAAAACACTGCAAAATTAAATTTTTTTGCAATATCAGACTACACGGATAGTATGTAAAGCGTGTATGAAAACGCAGAAAATGCTATTGGGAAGAAAAAAAAACGCCACAAAATTTTATTTTTTTGCAATGTTTTTGCAATATCAGACTACACGGATAGTATGTAAAGCGTTTATGAAAACGCAGAAAATGCTATTGGGAAGAACAAAAAACACTGCAAAATTTTATATTTTTGCAATGTTTTTGCAATATCAGACTACACGGACAGTATCTACAGCATTTATGAAAACGCAGAAAATGCTATTGGGAAGAAAAAAAAAAACTGCAAAATTTTTTTTTTTTGCAATGTTTTTGCAATATCAGACTACACGGACAGTATCTACAGCGTTTATGAAAACGCAGAAAATGCTATTGGGAAGAAAAAAAAACACTGCAAAATTATATTTTTTTGCAATGTTTTTGCAATATCAGACTACACGGACAGTATCTACAGCGTGTATGTAGGAACACGCAGAAAATGCTATTGTGAAAAAAAAATAAAAAGCAAAATTAAATTTTTATGCAATGTTTTTCCAATAGCAGAATACACACAGACTGTGGTGTATGTCTTAGTATATGCAGTGCAGTAATGTTGCACTGAGCTTGAAGGTAAAACGTTTAGATTTTGTCTGGCACTGGCCTCATGGCACTGTTACTGTGACTGTGCACTGCACCCCAGCCAGGGTACAATTGATTTAGGAATCTCTTCAATAATTATGTCTGCCTCTTTCTTTTGCAAAATAAAGAAACTCCCTCCCTACGCTAGCTATCTAGATCGCTCACTGATCTAACTAATTAGAATAAAATTCCAGGAATGTGGACTGACTTTAGCACACCAACTCCTAAAATCTTCTATCTATCTGCAGCACAGGACCCTGCCTAACAGTGTGTGTCTAACAGAATGACGCTGTGTGCTGTATGTGGGCTATATACAGAGGCTGGGTCACATGCTGCACTGGCCAATCACAGCCATGCCATTAGTAGGCATGGCTGGGATGGCTTCTAGGGCACACTAGTAAAACGATCATCCATTGGCTGGCCTAAAGCTGTGAAAAAGGCGCCAATACATCGCCGAACACCGGACCCGAACCAGAACTTACAGCCAATAGTTCGGGTTCGGGTCCGGGCCCGGACACCCAAAAGTCCGGTACGGACCCGAACTTTACAGTTCGGGTTCGCTCAACCCTAATCACCACCTATGATGTTCAAACGGGTAAAGACTTGGTTTTACCTGACCCCTGTTTCTACTGGTGAACTGTTCCTGAGTCAAGCCTTTGAATTTGCAAGGAGAACTTCTTCAGGTCTTCATCTCTTTGCAATTTTCTTCAGAAATTACAGAACTGTGGGGGTAGATAGACAGGTAGTTGCTGGAAAGAGGACTACGCGTCAAGTCTATCATGCTAGACCACAGTACTTAGCTTTTCATGAGGACTTGCAGTTGCAGCGGCTCTGACCACTAAGTGGCATGAGTCGACAGAAAAGGAACAGGAGTAGTTGAGAACTTTTTCCATTTTAGCTAGTAGTTAGTGATTCTTAGGAAAATATATATATATCTTTGGAGAAGGAGACTTCATTGAGAATGGGATGAAGTTTCGCTCTCTAAAGGAATAATGGACAGTCTATAGTATTGCACTTGTTTGTTTTTCTATTTTGCAGGATGCACCGAGATCGTCTGTCAAGCTCACTGGAGATTGGATGGTGTAGACAGTTAGACTGGGTGGTATATGTGTACAGTATGTAAAATGTTTTATTGTAAAGAATGTCAAACATTTAACTGTGTTTTCCCTCCTTTCCCTGTCCCAACACCCACTCAAAAAACTCAGGCACCACATGATTTTTGTAAAATATGTTAGGATTTTTTCCTCGTTTTTAACCTAGACGATGAGGACATCGTCTAAACAAGTAGGGGGAGTGTGTAGCGGTCACACTTTCCTAAGTGTGCGCTATCAGTGAAAATTTAGTTTTTCCTCAGAACTGTAATGGAGTCCTGGGGGTTAATTGTACAGGAATTACTTTGGCATCAGTCTGGCAGGGCTGTATTAAGGTTCCGCCTGGTCATAGTGCAGTGAGGCACCCATGACAGGCCGAGAACCAGGCCTGGTTGGACGTCTTAGGTACCAATTTTTCCCGGAGCCAATCAGTGGGCGCGTCTGGCCCTGCTGCGTAGTCTGGGAAGGGGTATTTAAGGTGCTGAAGTCACGTGTTCGGGGTTCAGCTGCAGTTTTCAATTCCTGGTTCTGGTCCGGGGTAGCCCCGCGAGGGGTCCCAGGCCTAGGAGTGTCTGCCGTCCCGCAAGCATGGTCAATCCGACCAACCCCAGAGGCCCTCATGGTCTGGGGCAGGGATCCGTCTGTTCCCGAGTCTCGGAACTGGCTAGTCCGAGGCCCAGTAACTGAAGGAGGATTCAAAGGCGTCCCGGTGTGCTCTCGGTATTGGAGGGACACGGCAACTCGTACAAGTAACCAGGGGAGGACTCTTCGGAGGAGGGCCAACAAGCTGGATGCTCAGTAAGAGCCTGGGAGCTGAGTTGTATGGACACTAGGGATGGGCCCGGTGTTCGATTCGAACCCATGTTCGAATCGAACATCGGACGTTCGTCCGCTCGTCGAAACCAGAACTCTGAGGGCCGTTCGCATCAAATTCGTGTGGCTGATGATTGGCCAAGCATGCACTGTGACCCCGCATGCTTGGCCAATCATAGAGCCATCGGCGAGGAGAGCAATAATTGGCCACAGGCAGAATGCCTGTGGCCAATTATAGCTCAGGGGGTTTAGTACACGCCCCACAGTATATAAGGCCGCCGCCCTCGTGTAGTGTGTTCCGGCGTTAGGAACAGTGACAGACTGTACACACTATATGAGCTTGTGATTCATTTCTGTGTGGGGAATAGGGATGAGCCGAACACCCCCGGGTTCGGTTCGAACCAGAACCTTCGAACGGACCGAAAGTTCGCGCGAATTTTCGAACCCTATACGTTATAATGGACGCGAACGTTCGAAATCAAAAGTGCTAATTACAACGGCCAATATGCATGTTAATGTCATAAAACAGGTTTGGGGACCCGGGTCCTGCCCCAGGGGACATATATCAATGCAAAAAGAACTTTTAAAAACTAACGTTTTTTCGGGAGCAGTCATTTTAATGATGCATAAAGTGAAAAAAAAAAAGTGACATTTTCCTTTAAATATGGTACCTGGGGGGTGTCCAAAGTATGCCTGTGAAGTGGCATGTGTTTCCCGTGTTTAGAACTGTCCTTGCACAAAATGACATTTGTAAAGGAAAAAAAGAAGCCATTTAAAACCACTTGCGGCTTTAGGTTTGATCTTAAGTAGAATCTGAACAGGTACATTATGAAGTGTAGCTCCATCCCAAAAAAATCTATTTTTAAGCTTTTTGGAGAACATAGGGAGGGGTTATCACCCCTGTAACATTTGCTGTCTTTGCACATCTGTTCAGAACATGTCACCTCACTTTCCGTCCCAATGACAAATGTTTTTGGAAAAAGTGGGGTTTTAATTGAAACAAGGATTGGTGATAAAGTATCAGTAGAGAGGAGATACCTTTTTCCCAAATTAAATCTAACAGGATAGAATTTCCCTTCCTAGGGGTAGATTTCCTCTCACTTCCTGTTTTCTCTTTCCATTTTCAAGTAGGAGTCGTTTGTAAGTTGGATGTTTGAAAGTAGGGGCCTGGCGTATATACTCTGCAGAAATTTGCCCTATTAGATGTTGGTGTAGCCACAAGACTGGTGGGCACAGGAATGGGCCCTGCTGTGAGTTAATAGATCAAGATTTGTAATTGCAAGCACCTGTTGAACAGGGCAGAAAAATTGGGCCTTTGGCGGTGGTGGTGGACGGTGTTGCCACAAGACTGTAGGCCCTCATAGTTACTCTTGGTGGGCGCAGGAATGGGCCCTGCTGTGAGTTATTAGATCAAGATTTGTAATTGCAAGCACCTGATGAACAGGGCAGAAAAATTGGGCCTTTGGCGGTGGTGGTGGACGGTGTTGCCACAAGACTGCAGGCCCTCATAGTTACTCTTGGTGGGCGCAGGAATGGGCCCTGCTGTGAACTATTAGATCAAGATTTGTAATTACCCGCCCCTGTTAAACAGGGGCTGAAAAATTGTGCCTTAGGCACTGGTGCTGGTGCCACAACACTGCAACCCGGCCCTCACAGATACTGTACTTGGAGCACAGCAGTCACACGTGTTGCGAAGCATTTTTTTAAAAAATTGTAAGTACACGCCCCTGTTAAACAGGGGCTGAAAAATTGTGCCTTAGGCACTGGTGCCACAACACTGCAACACGGCCCTCACAGAGACTGTACTTGGAGCACAGCAGTCACACGTGTTGCGAAGCATTTTTTTTAAAAAATTGTAAGTACACGCCCCTGTTAAACAGGGGCTGAAAAATTGTGCCTTAGGCACTGGTGCCACAACACTGCAACACGGCCCTCACAGAGACTGTACTTGGAGCACAGCAGTCACACGTGTTGCGAAGCATTTTTTAAAAAAATTGTAAGTACACGCCCCTGTTAAACAGGGGCTGAAAAATTGTGCCTTAGGCACTGGTGTGGTGGCATGGATCATTGAGGAGGAGGAAGAGGATAGTCAGTGAACATAAGAGGACAGTCACTCAGCATCAGCATAGGCAGTCTTGAAGGGATGTGACATTAAAAATTATTCGGTTATATCCGCCTCAGGTGCCTGGTAGCTGGTGGTGATCCAAGACTGATTCATTTTGATGAAGGTCAGTCGATCAACCGAGGCGGTGGACAGGCGCACCCTATGATCAGTCACAAATCCTCCAGCAGCACTGAATGTGCGTTCGGAAAGAACGCTGGAGGCAGGACAGGCCAGTAGCTCAATTGCATACTGTGCAAGCTCTGGCCAGTGATCCATCCTCAGGACCCAGTAAGCCAGAGGATTTTCGGTGGGAAAGGTGTCCAAGTCTGACCTTGCCCAAGGTATTCCTGCACCATGTATATCAGACGCTGGCGATGGTTGCTGGAACCGATCATACCTTGGGGCTGCGGACTAAAAAATTGTCTGAACGCATCGGTCAGACGTCCACCTTCCCCACCGCTCCTTCTGCCACTGACCGAAGCCTCAGCAACTCGTCGCCCAGGACCAGGAGTTTGTAGCCTCCCAGTTTCTGGGAACGCGTTGCACAGACCTTTCTGCAAGGCCTCCCTGAGATGTCTCATCCTCTGCTCCCTCTGCGACGGCAAGATAAGGTCCGCAACCTTACCCTTGTACCGCGGATCAAGGAGAGTGGCCAGCCAGTAATGGTCCCTCTCCTTGATCCGAAGAACACGAGGATCCTTCCGCAGGCTTTGCAGGATCAGGGAGGCCATGCAGCGTAGGTTAGCTGAGGCATTCGGTCCGGAGTCTTCTGGGTCACTGAGGATGACATGATCGCCAGCCACCTCCTCCCAGCCACGTACAAGTCCACTGGCTTGTTGGGACTGTACATCATCCCTAAAAGACTGCTGCTGCTGATGCTGAGTGCCAGGCTCCACCTCCATGCTCACACAATCCTCCTCCTCCTCCTCCTCCTCCTCCTCCTCCTCATCCTCTTCCTGTGTGATGGGTGGGACAGAAGGAACACTGTCCGGATAAAGGGGGCCTTGAGAGGCAAGGAAGTCCTCCTCTTCCTGCCTCTGTTCTGCCTCAAGTGCCCTGTCCATGATCCCACGCAGCGTATGCTCCAACAGGTGGACAAGAGGGACAGTGTCACTGATGCATGCACTGTCACTGCTCACCATCCTCGTGGCCTCCTCAAATGGTGAGAGGACAGTGCATGCATCCCTGATCATGCTCCACTGACGTGGGGAAAAAAAAAACAAGCTCCCCTGACCCTGTCCTGGTGCCGTAGTCGCAAAGGTACTCATTGATGGCCCTCTGCTGCGTGTGCAGTCGCTGCAGCATGGCCAACGTTGAGTTCCACCTGGTGGGCATGTCAGATATTAGGCGGTTCTTGGGCAGGTTCAGCTCCTTTTGCAGCTCAGTCAGCCGAGCACTGGCATTATAAGATCGGCGGAAATGCACACAGACTTTCCTGGCCTGCCTCAGGACATCCTGTAAGCCTGGGAACCTGCCCAAGAACCGCTGCACCACCAGGTTGAGGACGTGAGCCATGCAGGGCACATGGGTGAGCTGCCCCTGTCGCAGGGCGGAGAGGAGGTTGGTGCCATTGTCAGAAACGACCATTCCTGGCTTAAGCTGACGTGGCGTCAACCACCTCTCGGCCTGCCCCTGCAGAGCTGCCAGAACCTCTGGCCCAGTGTGGCTCCTGTCCCCCAAACACACCAGCGCAAGCACGGCATGGCATCTTTTTGCCTGCGTACTTGCGTAGCCCCTTGTACGCCTACGGAGCACCGCTGGTTCCAAGGACAGAGCACTGGAGGAAGAAGAAGAGGAGGGGGTGGAGGAGAGAGGTGTGTCACAACCAGTAGCAGTAGTCGCGTTTTGGAGGCGTGGTGGCGGAACAACCTCCAACACTACTGCACCTTGTCCTGCATCCCTCCCAGCTGCCAATAGAGTGACCCAATGGGCCGTGAAAGAAAGGTACCGTCCCTGTCCATGCCTGCTGGACCATGAGTCAGCGGTAATATGCACCTTACCGCTGACCGCCCTGTCCAGCGAGGCATGGACATTGCCCTCCACATGCCGGTAGAGAGACGGAATCGCCTTCCGCGAGAAAAAGTGGCGTTTGGGAACCTGCCACTGAGGAACCGCACATTGAACAAACTCACGGAAGGGGCCGAGTCTACCAACTGAAAAGGCAGCAGTTGAAGTGCTAGCAATTTAGCAAGGCTAGCATTCAACCGCTGGGCATGTGGATGGCTGGGAGTGTACTTCTTTCTACGGTCCAGCAGCTGGGGCAGGGAAATTTGCCTGCTGCATTCGGACGTCGGTGTACTGCAAGTACTTGGTTGTGACACACCGAATTCTACACCTTCAGTCCTCTCAGAGCAGCTTTCAGAGAGGACTGAAGGTGTAGTGGGGATGGAGATCCCAGCTGAGGAGGAGCAAGGAGAGGTCCGCTTAGTTCTTTGGTGTGGGTCTTTTATGTGTGCCTGCCAACGAGCTGCATGGCAGGTCGCCATATGTCTGGTCATGCTTGTGGTGCCCAAGCGGCTGATGTTTTGGCCACGCGAGATACGCTTGAGACAAATATTGCAAATAGCAGTGGTGCGATCTGCTGCACTCGTCTCAAAAAAGGCCCA
The DNA here is from genome assembly GCA_028564925.1 of Lithobates sylvaticus. NCBI lineage: Eukaryota > Metazoa > Chordata > Amphibia > Anura > Ranidae > Lithobates > Lithobates sylvaticus. The sequence continues at coordinate 38,068,575 of CM053027.1, read as the reverse complement.
CACCAAAGAACTTTTCTGATAACGTGCAGAGGCAGCGCCCTGCACAGGCGGAGCTCTGCGGTGTTGTACAGTTGCTGTGCTGGCCTCTACCTGGCCTCCAGGGGGCATCCTGCCTCGTTGGACATGTGACGCCGCATCCTCCTCCTCCTCGTCCTCCTCCTCATCCTCTCTCCCTTGAGGCACCCACGTGGAGTCAGTGACCTCATCATCCCCTCCCTCTTCACCACTAGAGCAAACCTGGCAGTAAGCTGCAGCTGGTGGAACTGTACTGCCAGATTCCTCAAGCTGGGTATCGTCATCCGAGCCTTCGAATCGTTGGGCATCCTCCTGGAGCATGTACCCAACACTGTGCTCAAAGAGTTCGGGGGACTCCTCAGGAGGACATGGTGGGTCTAGGGAAGGGGTGGCTGATGATGCTCTGTCAGTACCCTGAGCCTGGGTGAGAGAGGATGAGGAGGATGAGGAGGGCTTGGTCATCCATTCTACCAAGCCTTCAGCATGATGCGGCTCCACATGTCCAGCTGCCGAAAACAAAGACGCGCGTGTCCCATGGCCACGTGCTGATGACGATGCACGACCACGTCCACGTCCACGGCCACGTCCACTAGAAACAGAGCCTGCCTGCCCTGTGTTCTTGGCTCTGCACGCTCTGCCTCCCCTTGGCGGTCTTCCAGCCATTGTAGTCGGTAGTCCTGTGGGTGCTGCTGAGAAGAAAATATAGGAGCTCTGTGTGATGCCACTAACACACTAGAAGTCCTATGGGTGCTTCTGCAAAGAAAATAGAGGAGCTCTGTGTGATGCCACTAACACACTAGAAGTCCTGTGGGTGCTTATGCAAAGAAAATAGAGGAGCTCTGTGTGATGCCACTAACACACTAGAAGTCCTGTGGGTGCTTCTGCAAAGAAAATAGAGGAGCTCTGTGTGATGCCACTAACACACTAGAAGTCCTATGGGTGCTTCTGCAAAGAAAATAGAGGAGCTCTGTGTGATGCCACTAACACACTAGAAGTCCTGTGGGTGCTTCTGCAAAGAAAATAGAGGAGCTCTGTGTGGTGCCACTAACACACTAGAAGTCCTGTGGGTGCTTATGCAAAGAATATATAGGAGCTCTGTGTGATGCCACTAACACACTAGAAGTCCTATGGGTGCTTCTGCAAAGAAAATAGAGGAGCTCTGTGTGATGCCACTAACACACTAGAAGTCCTGTGGGTGCTTATGCAAAGAATATATAGGAGCTCTGTGTGATGCCACTAACACACTAGAAGTCCTATGGGTGCTTCTGCAAAGAAAATAGAGGAGCTCTGTGTGATGCCACTAACACACTAGAAGTCCTGTGGGTGCTTCTGCAAAGAAAATAGAGGAGCTCTGTGTGGTGCCACTAACACACTAGAAGTCCTGTGGGTGCTTATGCAAAGAATATATAGGAGCTCTGTGTGATGCCACTAACACACTAGAAGTCCTATGGGTGCTTCTGCAAAGAAAATAGAGGAGCTCTGTGTGATGCCACTAACACACTAGAAGTCCTGTGGGTGCTTCTGCAAAGAAAATAGAGGAGCTCTGTGTGGTGCCACTAACACACTAGAAGTCCTGTGGGTGCTTATGCAAAGAATATATAGGAGCTCTGTGTGATGCCACTAACACACTAGAAGTCCTATGGGTGCTTCTGCAAAGAAAATAGAGGAGCTCTGTGTGATGCCACTAACACACTAGAAGTCCTGTGGGTGCTGCTGAGAAGAATATATAGGAGCTCTGTGTGATGCCACTAACACACTAGAAGTCCTATGGGTGCCTCTGCAAAGAAAATAGAGGAGCTCTGTGTGATGCCACTAACACACTAGAAGTCCTGTGGGTGCTTCTGCAAAGAAAATAGAGGAGCTCTGTGTGGTGCCACTAACACACTAGAAGTCCTGTGGGTGCTTCTGCAAAGAAAATAGAGGAGCTCTGTGTGGTGCCACTAACACACTAGAAGTCCTGTGGGTGCTTATGCAAAGAATATATAGGAGCTCTGTGTGATGCCACTAACACACTAGAAGTCCTATGGGTGCTTCTGCAAAGAAAATAGAGGAGCTCTGTGTGATGCCACTAACACACTAGAAGTCCTGTGGGTGCTTCTGCAAAGAAAATAGAGGAGCTCTGTGTGGTGCCACTAACACACTAGAAGTCCTGTGGGTGCTTATGCAAAGAATATATAGGAGCTCTGTGTGATGCCACTAACACACTAGAAGTCCTATGGGTGCTTCTGCAAAGAAAATAGAGGAGCTCTGTGTGATGCCACTAACACACTAGAAGTCCTGTGGGTGCTGCTGAGAAGAATATATAGGAGCTCTGTGTGATGCCACTAACACACTAGAAGTCCTATGGGTGCCTCTGCAAAGAAAATAGAGGAGCTCTGTGTGATGCCACTAACACACTAGAAGTCCTGTGGGTGCTTCTGCAAAGAAAATAGAGGAGCTCTGTGTGGTGCCACTAACACACTAGAAGTCCTGTGGGTGCTTATGCAAAGAAAATAGAGGAGCTCTGTGTGATGGGACTAACACACTTCAAGTCCTATAGGTGCTTCTGGGAACAAAATATAGCTCTGTGTGTGTAATGGGACTAACACACTTCAAGTCCTATAGGTGCTTCTGGGAACAAAATATAGCTCTGTGTGTGTAATGGGACTAACACACTTCAAGTCCTATAGGTGCTTCTGGGAACAAAATATAGCTCTTTGTGTGTAATGGGACTAACACACTTCAAGTCCTATAGGTGCTTCTGGGAACAAAATATAGCTCTGTGTGTGTAATGGGACTAACACACTTCAAGTCCTATAGGTGCTTCTGGGAACAAAGTATAGCTCTTTGTGTGTAATGGGACTAACACACTTCAAGTCCTATAGGTGCTTCTGGGAACAAAATATAGCTCTGTGTGTGTAATGGGACTAACACACTTCAAGTCCTATAGGTGCTTCTGGGAACAAAATATAGCTCTGTGTGTGTAATGGGACTAACACACTTCAAGTCCTATAGGTGCTTCTGGGAACAAAATATAGCTCTTTGTGTGTAATGGGACTAACACACTTCAAGTCCTATAGGTGCTTCTGGGAACAAAATATAGCTCTGTGTGTGTAATGGGACTAACACACTTCAAGTCCTATAGGTGCTTCTGGGAACAAAGTATAGCTCTTTGTGTGTAATGGGACTAACACACTTCAAGTCCTATAGGTGCTTCTGGGAACAAAATATAGCTCTGTGTGTGTAATGGGACTAACACACTTCAAGTCCTATAGGTGCTTCTGGGAACAAAGTATAGCTCTTTGTGTGTAATGGGACTAACACACTTCAAGTCCTATAGGTGCTTCTGGGAAGAAAATATAGCTCTGTGTGTGTAATGGGACTAACACACTTCAAGTCCTATAGGTGCTTCTGGGAACAAAGTATAGCTCTTTGTGTGTAATGGGACTAACACACTTCAAGTCCTATAGGTGCTTCTGGGAACAAAATATAGCTCTGTGTTTGTAATGGGACTAACACACTTCAAGTCCTATAGGTGCTTCTGGGAACAAAATATAGCTCTGTGTGTGTAATGGGACTAACACACTTCAAGTCCTATAGGTGCTTCTGGGAACAAAATATAGCTCTGTGTGTGTAATGGGACTAACACACTTCAAGTCCTATAGGTGCTTCTGGGAACAAAATATAGCTCTGTGTGTGTAATGGGACTAACACACTTCAAGTCCTATAGGTGCTTCTGGGAACAAAATATAGCTCTTTGTGTGTAATGGGACTAACACACTTCAAGTCCTATAGGTGCTTCTGGGAACAAAATATAGCTCTGTGTGTGTAATGGGACTAACACACTTCAAGTCCTATAGGTGCTTCTGGGAACAAAATATAGCTCTTTGTGTGTAATGGGACTAACACACTTCAAGTCCTATAGGTGCTTCTGGGAACAAAATATAGCTCTGTGTGTGTAATGGGACTAACACACTTCAAGTCCTATAGGTGCTTCTGGGAACAAAGTATAGCTCTTTGTGTGTAATGGGACTAACACACTTCAAGTCCTATAGGTGCTTCTGGGAACAAAATATAGCTCTGTGTGTGTAATGGGACTAACACACTTCAAGTCCTATAGGTGCTTCTGGGAACAAAGTATAGCTCTTTGTGTGTAATGGGACTAACACACTTCAAGTCCTATAGGTGCTTCTGGGAACAAAATATAGCTCTTTGTGTGTAATGGGACTAACACACTTCAAGTCCTATAGGTGCTTCTGGGAACAAAATATAGCTCTGTGTGTGTAATGGGACTAACACACTTCAAGTCCTATAGGTGCTTCTGGGAACAAAATATAGCTCTGTGTGTGTAATGGGACTAACACACTTCAAGTCCTATAGGTGCTTCTGGGAACAAAATATAGCTCTGTGTGTGTAATGGGACTAACACACTTCAAGTCCTATAGGTGCTTCTGGGAAGAAAATATAGCTCTGTGTGTGTAATGGGACTAACACACTTCAAGTCCTATAGGTGCTTCTGGGAACAAAATATAGCTCTGTGTGTGTAATGGGACTAACACACTTCAAGTCCTATAGGTGCTTCTGGGAAGAAAATATAGCTCTGTGTGTGTAATGGGACTAACACACTTCAAGTCCTATAGGTGCTTCTGGGAAGAAAATATAGCTCTGTGTGTGTAATGGGACTAACACACTTCAAGTCCTATAGGTGCTTCTGGGAACAAAATATAGGAGCTCTGCCTGCCTGCCACGAACACACTACAAGTCCTATAGGTGCTTCTGGTAACAAAATATAGGAGCTCTGCCTGCCTGCCACTAACACACTACAAGTCCTATAGGTGCTTCTGGTAACAAAATATAGGAGCTCTGCCTGCCTGCCACTAACACACTACAAGTCCTATAGGTGCTTCTGGTAACAAAATATAGGAGCTCTGCCTGCCTGCCACTAACACACTACAAGTCCTATAGGTGCTTCTGGTAACAAAATATAGGAGCTCTGCCTGCCTGCCACGAACACACTACAAGTCCTATAGGTGCTTCTGGTAACAAAATATAGGAGCTCTGCCTGCCTGCCACTAACACACTACAAGTCCTATAGGTGCTTCTGGTAACAAAATATAGGAGCTCTGCCTGCCTGCCACGAACACACTACAAGTCCTATAGGTGCTTCTGGTAACAAAATATAGGAGCTCTGCCTGCCTGCCACTAACACACTACAAGTCCTATAGGTGCTTCTGGTAACAAAATATAGGAGCTCTGCCTGCCTGCCACGAACACACTACAAGTCCTATAGGTGCTTCTGGTAACAAAATATAGGAGCTCTGCCTGCCTGCCACGAGCACACTACAAGCCCCTCTTTGTCAATCAATCTTTGTAACTGAATCTATCTAACTCAATCTCTGTAAGTGAATCTATCTAACTATCTCAATGCAGCAGAGTGTCACAGAATCTGCCTGCTCAATCTGCGCCGGAACAGCATGTGACCGGCGCAGACGGCGTGGCGGCGTTTTATAGGGGGGGGGGTGTACTACAGCCCCTGAGCTGTAATTGGCTACAGGCGTCCTGCCTGTAGCCAATTATGGCTCTTCGATTTTCCGGGGCTGTGATTGGCCAAGCATGCGGGGTCACAGTGCATGCTTGGCCAATCATCAGCCAGCAATGCACTGCGTCGGCCGCGCCGGCCGCAATGCATTGCGGGGCCGCTCGCATCACACGAACGTGATGCGAGCGGCCAAAATAGTTCTGGGCTCGCAGAGCGAGCGAACGCCCGGTGCTCGATGCGAACGTGGGTTCGCATCGAGCACCGGGCCCATCCTTAGTGGGGAATAGTGTAGGGAAAGAGGAAAAATAGGCAGGGATAGTTTATTCTTCTCAGTGCTGTTCTCTAATCTCTACCAATCCAGCCATCTGCAGGAGTTAGTGTCTGTGCGTGCTGTGTGAGTATAGCACAGCAGTAGCACACTAAACCACCTTACCCTGTATCTGCCCTTCTGCCCTGGCATCTAATCCAGACATCTACAACATGACATTAAAGCTGCAAGCAGTTTAAATGGCTTCTTTTTTTCCTTTACAAATGCCATTTCGTGCAGGGACAGTTCTAAACACGGGAAACACATGCCACTTCACAGGTATACTTTAGACACCCCCCAGATACCATATTTAACCCCCCTGGTGGTATTCCTGAGTCTGGCTCGGGGTGAGATTTCAGTACCAAAAGCGGTAACCCCGAGCCCTAGAGCCTCGGGCTTGCATTGCAGGATACAGGGGAAGTTACTTACCTTGTCCCCTGGATCCTACGATGTCTCCTCGCTGTGTGTGCGAGCCGTCTGCTCGCTCGATTCACACAGTGCCCGAGTGCCACTGATCTCCGTTCCCTGCGACGTTACGACGTACGGGAGCGGAGATCGGTGCCAAATTCTAAAAAGTTAAAAAGCACAATACACATACAGTACTGTAATCTTACAGATTACAGTACTGTATAAAAAAAATACACATCCCCTTTGTCCCTAGTAGTCTGTCCAGTGCCCTGCATGTCATTTTATATAATAAATAGATTTTTTTCTGCCTGGAAACTGGAGATTGTCCATAGCAACCAAAAAGTGTCCCTTTATGTCAAAAGTGGTTTTAGACCAGCTAGAAAACAGCGATAATAAATTAGAATCACAATTCATCATCAAACACTAAATTTAATGACAGCGACTATTCTGCAAATTTTTGTGTTTTTGATTTGATTACATTATTGAATAATTTTTATATATATTTTTATTTTATTATAATTTATGATTTTGTGTTTCAAACTTTATCATACATTTTTTTTCACTTTATGCATCATCAATTAAAATGACTGCTCCCGAAAAAAACTTCAGTTTTTAAAACTTCTTTTTGCATTGATACATGTCCCCTGGGGCAGGACCCGGGTCCCCAAACCTGTTTTATGACAATAACATGCATATTGGCCGTTATAATTAGCACTTTAGATTTCGAACGTTCGCGTCCTTTGTAACTAATAGGGTTCTAACGTTCGCGCAAACTTTAGGTCCGTTCGCAGGTTCTGGTGCGAACTGAACCCGGGGGTGTTCGGCTCATCCCTAATGGACACTAAAGAATCCACATTTCCACAGTATCGCCAAAGAGACAGAGAGAGTTCCAGGTAATGTGAGAAAGGATCCTACTTATCTTCAGTTACAATCTAGTCTGTGGCAGAGACTTTGCAAAGTTTCCGGATCACATGTTGGCTGCTAGATCTCTGGCTAGAGGTTCTATCCGGCAGTGAAGCACCCAGCTGCGAGTGGCTACTCTCTGGGTTGATTAGAGACATTCAGTGGATGTCAGCAGTTTAAAGTGCCTGAGTTTTGTCACCCGTGCCCTCTATTTCCATCAGAGACTGTGTTGTGTTAGATGTTACCACTGTAAAATAAAAACCTTGAAAAGGACTTATGTGTCAGCATCTGAAGTCGTTGGGTACTAACCCTGGGAACCCCTAGACAAATCACGACAAGCGGAGGGGGGATCACTGGTAAGCCCAAAAAGTCAAGGCCGCCCCTCAGGGGGTTATGGCAACTACACATATTAATGCCTTTAGTTTTGGAATGGGATGTCCAAAATACATGCATGGCCATATATAGTTTATCACTTTAAAAGTATTTCATATTTACTTATTTGCAGCCAAAAGGTGAAATTTACCAGGTCCATCTTAACTGGATTACTCCTGTGATTGTCTGGACTATGTTTGTACCCAACTTGTCCATGTTTATCCTGATCATTGGCTATCTCCCCTCACAGAAGCCTATCTCCTAAGGGATTTACCAAAAGTCTGGTCTGAAGTTATTTACAAAGGGTTGCATGGTGGTACATTGGGTATCGGAAGACGAGTGGCTGTTAAGCACACACAGGGTTGAAGAGTAAGGTATGAAAGGCCACCATAAAAGGTTTGCTCAACAAAGGAGTTGGAGAAGGTGTGAAGTTGCTATGGGTAACCATGTACTGGTGGGAATGTATAACAGTCAGACATCGAGGAGTGGTACCAAGCTTGGGTAACAGGGGTTATGGCCCTGGTTCCCTCCCTAGCAGTCAGCTCCCTAAAAGCAGCCAAGACCCAACCGAGTTACAGAGACCTCAAGGACCTAGCCACATGGTATGGGAGAGATAAATTAGTTAATTAGTGCACGCATAAGGTCCGCACTTAGTGCACGATGGGATCCCATTCTGTCACTGGAAGTGAAGTGGCAGAGGAAAGCTGGACTGGTGGAGCAGGAACACGGCCTCAGCGGTTTCCCCCTCTAAGTGCTACCTTCTGGAAGGCAAGATATGTAGTGTAATGGGATGGAGTGCACAGTTTACGGCTCATCGATAAGCCGGGGTTCCACTTTTATGTCAACTTTCATATGAACGTGGTCTCGCTTGGTCCCGGACATTGATGAGTGCATACATGCGAAAGGCACTCCCACATGCAGGGTTAATAGGCCCTGCATACAAGTAGGTCCTCCAAAATCAATGATTTTATTAAAGCGGAACTAAAGGTAAAAAATGAAAAATGTGCGAACAGGCCCCGGCCAATCAAGCGACCAAAGACCGGCACTCAGAAGAACCCGGGAAGAAGATGCCAGCAAGGGAACTTGTGAGCGTTGGAGCTTAGGTGAGCATTGGTGACTTTGGTTCTGCTTTAAAGCCAGAGGTCCAGCTTAACAGCCAGGCAACTAGAATTTAGAGATGGCCCGAACAGGTGGCACTGATTATGAGACACTGATGGGCATTAATTGGCAGCACTGGTGGGCATTGATGGGTGGCACTGTGGGCACTGGTAGGTGACACTGTGGGCACTGGTAGGTGACACTGTGGGCACTGGTAGGTACTGATAGGTGGCACAGTGGGCACTGGCAGCTGACACTGGTTGGCACAGAAAATGCAGCCGCAGCTTTCTGTGTGAGGGAACGATGTCCCTCTGACAGAAGCCGGTGATGGGCTTTTTTTCCCCTCACGCTGCTAGCGTGAGAAAAAAAAAAAAAATGCTGATTACCGAGCTTCTGTTTACATCACGTGATCAGCTGTCATTGGCTGACAGCTGATCACGTGGTAAGGGGGTCAGGATCGACCACTTACTCGGATCTGTGATCAGCCGAGTCTCATAGATCACAGAGCACATCACGCGCGACCCGCAGGTCAGCAGACAGGATGTCCATGGACGCCCTCCCAGCAATTAAGGCCCACACTGTAGCCGTCTTTTGGCTATAGCACGGGCGGCAAGTAATTAATGATATCTTACCTAATGCCTGAGTGAAAATGGGCCCAGGATTCAGTTTAAATCAATTAAATAAATTCGATATAAAAAGGTGTACAAAGTCTGCAGTTTTGCAGGGTAGCCAATCTGCTTCAGCTGGTTTAAATAACCACTTCAATACTGGGCACTTTCACCCCCTTCCTGCCCAGGCCAATTTTCAGCTTTCAGTGCTGTTGCACTTTGAATGTCAATTGCGCGGTCATACAATGCTGTACCCAAACAAAATTATTGTAATTTCTTTTAGACAGAGAGCTTTGTTTGGGTGGTATTTAATTAGCACTGGGGTTTTTATTTTTTGCTAAATGAATAAACATTAAAAAAAAAAAAAAAAAATTGAAAAAAAACGTTTCTTAGTTTCTGTTGTAAAATTTCGTAAATAAGTAATTTTTCTTCTTCACGGATGTGCGCTAATGAGGCTACACTGTTGGGCACTGATAGGCTGCACTGATGGAGACTAATGAGGCATCACTATGAGGAGGTACTAATATGCAGCACTGATCAGCACTGATAGGGGGCACTGATGAGAAATGATAGGCACCGATAGGCAGATAGATGTGCATTAATAGACGACACTGATGGGCGGCAATGCAGATTACCAGCACTTCCTATTTACACTGATCAGTAATGATTGGACACAGCTGATCACATGCTAAAGAGCCTACGTCTTAGGCTCTTTACCGTGATCGGTGAAGAGGTGTGTACGAGAGACGCACCACACCATGGATCACCGCGATTCCCCGGTGGTGCGCACAAGCAGCCTGTTCTGAAGGATGTCATATGATGTCCACTCAGAAAAGGAAAGCCACCGCCCAGCCATCTGTTATAGGATGGATAGGAAGTGGTTAAAGTGATTGTAAACCCTCTTTTTTTAAACATATCATAATTACCTTCACTGTGCAGCTAGTTTTGCACAGAGTGGCCCTGAACATCCTCTTCTGGGGTCTCCCGGTGGCCCTTGCGGCTCCTCCCCACATCAGATAACCCCCTGAGAGAAGCACTCTCCGGGGGGGGGGGGGGTTACCTTGCGGGAACACTCCCGAGCTTAGCATTTGCGTCCATAGACATGAATGCCGGACTCGGCCCCGCCACCCTGGGCCCGCGTCATTGGATTTGATTGACAGCAGCGGGAGTCAATAACTGTGCTGCTATCAATCTATCCAATCAAGAGCCTAGAGCCCGTGGAGAGAGGGAGAGCGCGTCTCCGCCGAGGGAATTATGGGGCTCAGGTAAGTAAAACGGGGGGTTGGGGGGGCCAGTCCCTGCCAGGTGTTTCACCTTAATGCATCCTATGCATTAAGGTGAAAAAACACGAGGGTTTAAAACCCCTTAAGTGCCGGTTCACACTGAGGCAGCACGACTTGCAGCGCGACTACCTCAGGCGACCTGCACACGACAGCAGCGGCGAAACGACTTCTCTATAGAAGTCAATGCAAGTCGCCTCAAGTCGCCCCCAAAGTAGTACAGGAACCTTTTTCTAAGTCGGAGCGACTTGTGTCGCTCCTATTAGAACGGTTCCATTGTACAGAACAGAACGCGACTTGTCAGGCGGCTAAGTCGCCTGACAAGTCGTCCCAGTGTGAACCGGCTCTTAAGTTTTGGACAAAAGAATCCTGGAAGCTGATTGGTTTCCATTCACAGCTGCACCAGATTTTGCACTTTCCAGAGTTAGTAAATCAACCCCATAGTTAACAAAATCAGGCCCAATCTCTGCTAGCCCTAGCAGTTCATTTTATTTATAGCACACAAGCAGTCCCTGATTACTAGTCAGGAGCTCTTTTTCACCATAATCACCACTAGGTAGTGGTACCTGTAAAGTTAATGCCCCTGAATGTCCAAAAAAAGGGGGTCATTTGGGGGTTGTTTGCACTGTCCTGATATTTTAGCTCCTCAAGAAATGCAATAGGGGCGTGCCTGCCTCTCCAGATTCACTCTTTCGTCCCCTTGCCCTCCCCTCTCCAATGTACTATTTAATCCCCTAATCCCGGACAGCCTCTCACATACGTATGTTTCCCTGGGCAAAAGAGGGACTATTTCAGCTCCGTAATTTTGTAAACTCAGTCTCGCGTAAACTCAAATTTTTTCCCGCTCTCCAGTCCAAAAGCCAAATTCCAAACCATCTGCAGTATTCATACCTCCAGATATCCCACTTCTTCTCCAGACTGTCACCTACTCTTACGCTCACCAAACCAACGTCCTTTGAACTTCTATGCTCACAGGGCCCATACCAGGCCCAACTTATCTCCAGCATATATTATATACTTCAGGAGCAAACCACATCCTCAGAACAACCTCACTCGTATATGATCAAGTGGTCGCAACTCCTACAACAACAAATTACGACCCCCTCAGTGGTCCAAAATATGGTCCTCCGCTTCTAAGATATCCAGACGTGTGGCACAGAAGGAGACAGCATATAAAATTTTATTATTTTGGTATAGGACTCCTGAAGTCATTCATCGTTACGACCCTTCCGTATCTCCCCTGTGCTGGAGATGTGGAAGGGTCAGGGGGGGGGTCGCACTTCCACATATTCTGGCAGTGCGACCTGATTGCTCCCTTTTGGTCCATGGTATCTCTACTTTTACAACAGGTTTTCACAACCTCTTTCCCAGTCGACCCCCTATACCATCTTAGGCCATCCCCTTCCTGCAATAGGGAAGTTAGCGAACAAATTAGCATCGTTTATCTTGTTGGCCGCTAGGAGAACTATACCGGCGAACTGGTCATCTTCCCTACCTCCAACCCAAGGACAGCTGGTCCTGTACATCAAAGACATTTGCCGTATGGAACACATCACGGCACTAGTAGAAGATAAGATTGATAGGTTTGATAAGATTTGGGCCCCTTGGGACAACTCCAGTTATGGCCTAATCTCTTCACCCACCCTGCCGCCTGATGTTCGGGCGCCTTCTAGTTCATAACAATTCATGTAATGCCCTCGGACGGATATTATTTATATGCAAGCGTTGATATTAAGACTCAGAGCCGATCGGCCCTATAGGCACACTATGCAAGCTGCTTAGGGCCCCGCCGCTGTGGGGGGGCCCCCAAAACCCAGCATCCCCCCTGAACCTCTGGCTGGCCGTTTAGAGTGCAGTGAGGAGAGGTGGGAGGAGGTGGAAGGCGGCGATCGGCAGCTCTATGGTGCCTGAGTGGGTGGCGGGATCTCCCTGGGTTTTGTAGTACTCTGTGTATACAGTGGAGAGGAGAAGGGAGGGGCCTCTGACCCAGGCAGGTATCAGTTTCACTTTCACTCTGCTTGAACACTGTTGCTGATGCCCGGGTCAGAGGCCGCTGTATACATTCGGAGATAGAACTACTAGCCCCAGGGAGATCCCCCTGCCTGTGGACACCATATAGCTGCCGATCGCCGCCTCCCACCTCCACCAGCCAGGTACAGGGGAACCTCTGCAAAGGGGGGAGTCAGCTGTTTGGGGGCCCAAATGTAAGAGGGGGGGGCTTTCTGGGGACACCAATTCAAGGAAGGGGGCCTCTGGGGACACTAATTCAAGGAAGGGGGCCTCTGGGGACACTAATGTAAGAGGGGGCTCTCTGGGGACCCTGTGTAAGGAGGGCTCTCTGGGGACACTAATGTAAGAGAGAAGGCTCTCTTGGGACACTAATGTAAGGGGGGCTCTCTGGGGACCCTGATGTAGGGGGGGAGGCTCACTGGGGACCCTGATGTAAGGGGGGGCTCTCTGGGGACCCTGATGTAAGGGGGGGCTCTCTGAGGACCCTGATGTAAGGGGGGGGCTCTCTGAGGACCCTGATGTAAGGGGGGGGCTCTCTGGGGACCCTGATGTAAGGGGGGCTCTCTGGGGACCCTGATGTAAGGGGGGGCTCTCTGGGGACCCTGATGTAAGGGGGGGCTCTCTGGGGACCCTGATGTAAGGGGGGGCTCTCTGGGGACCCTGATGTAAGGGGGGGCTCTCTGGGGACCCTGATGTAAGGGGGGGCTCTCTGGGGACCTCATTCTGTTCTATATTGTTGTACTTATTCTTTGACTGTTTTGTTTAAAGGAGGGAGGATTGTTTTGGGAGCACTGAAGTGTCAGGTGTGACTGTGTGGCAATGGTTTACATAGCTCACGGCATCACGGGTCAAGTAGAGGGCCCCTTAGCAGAGTTTTGCTTAGGGCCCCAGGAAGGTTAGGATCGGCACTGTTAAGACTATATACTGCAATTTTTACTTGACCCTATTTGGTAGCCATTGTATTCCCCTCCCCTTTTATTTTATTTTTCTTCCTTCTACTCAATAGCCTAGCCAATGGCTTGATTTCCTTTATTATTTTCACCCCCCCCCATACCTCTGTCTGCCTTTAAATAATTTACTCTATGGTTCTAATACTGTTGTAATACATACGCTCCAGTTGCACCTGGTAGCTAACCCAATGTTACGGATTTGTTTGCAACTGTTGACTTGACATTTGTGTCTCTTATTTCAATAAAAAAAATACAATTTAAAAAAAAAAAAATGCAATAGGCCATCAGAAAGTCAGAGCTGCTTAAAAGCTACGTAAATTTCAGTATATATACCATAGTTTGTAGACGCTATAACTTTCATACCATTAACACTTTATGGGATTTTTTTACCAAAGACATGTAGCACAGCGTTCCCGAAAATATGGGGGCTGTGTTGCCATAACCCCGGTATTTAGCATCAAAATACTGACATATGGATACGTTGTTTTGCGTGAAGTGGTTAAAGTAGTACAGTGCTGAATAGAAAAAAATGGTCTGGTCATGAAGGGGGTAAAACCTTCCGGAGGTCAAGTGGTTAACCTGGTGATCCTGCCATTAAGTAATTTCCTATCCTAGGGTGTTAACCATACTTATTCATTGCAGATTGAATCTCCCTAGGAGGGAAGAGCGTAGAAATATACAGAGAAGTAATAATTACAAGAATGGAAAGGACATACATGGATACTGGTTATTCGTTATAAAATAAAAATGGGAGAAAAAAAACAGAAATAAACTTTACCTCTTGGGAAGTGTTTTATGCAAAGGCACAGCCACTGAAGTGAATTCTGTACTTGGTTCAGTTTTGCTATAGACCACATTTTTCATAACAGCGAATGGGAATTCAAGAGTATATGCAAATACAAAAGGAACTGCAAACAGTGTAAGGACTGCAAATAGTTGGAAATTCCTTTAGGCTAAGTTCACATCTATGCGTGTATTGAACGCGTGCAAAATTGCATGCTTTCCTGATAGACAGAAATGTGCAGCATTTTAGAAAATACACAGGTGTGGCATTAATTGTTAATGGCACCACCATGCACTTGCAAACGCAAACATTCCATGCATGTGAAACTGCATGGTTTGGCAGCAACCATTGAGTTCGGTGTGGCATGTTTTTGGAAAAGAGTCAGTGAATGCTTGTGAGTAGGGCAGCTTAATAAAATGAATGGGCTGCCCTACATGTGACTGCATGACGTTTACCACTTTGGAGGACCAAAGATTTCAAGTAGGGGGAGGATGGTGCTGTCCAATTGCCTGTGTCATCGGAGGACACTCTGCAACACCACGGCCTTCAGCTAGGAGCAGGGACCCAGATGCTCAGAGGGTCTTGAAGAGCGCCACGGATTAGTCGGTGAGGAGAGCCTTTGGTGGATGTTTAAGAGGATTTCCCTTCCACCAGCTTCCTGTTGGCCGAGTGACCGTAAGGGGTCACCCTCAGCATCCGGTGTGCAGATCCTGCGGAACTCCAGCATCGGAAGGTGTGCAGACAGGCGCCTTTCTCTGGTGACAGATTCTACAGGGGCCTATCCTAGGACTTCCTATTCCCTCAAGCCTGGTATCTTCAGGATTGGTGAAAAGCCCACCCTATATGCACCCTAAAGAGACACTGCATGCAGACACCTTTATTCTACTTCTTTGCACTAAAGTTTCAACAAGGAGACACTTTGCACATGCTATTTGCAGTATTTGATGCCATTAAACAGAAATATCCTTTAGTTCCTTGTTAAGTTAGCTGAAGACATTGGACATCTACATCATAATGACTTCTCCACCCACCCCCCCCCCCCCCCCACACACACTTAAAGCATGTTTACAATACCTGCCCATAATAAAGGAGAACTCTTCTCAGAGACTAAATGTTATATTTTGGGTCAGTGATGGCGAACCTTGGCACCCCAGATGTTTTGGAACTACATTTCCCATGATGCTCAACTACAATGCAGAGTGCATGAGCATCATGGGAAATGTAGTTCCAAAACATCTGGGGTGCCAAGGTTCGCCATCACTGTTTTGGGTAATCTGTTGGGATACCTTTTGTGTTTCAGAGTTTGTTTGGGCTTCAGGAGTTAAAGGGAGTAGTCTGACATAAAGAAGGTCATTCTCCTTCCCTTTTCCTTACCTGTGGTCATAGGTTCTACCCAAGTTACCAGTTGCTACTATTCATTTTACTGAAATTCTGTATGCATCGTCTTCCTATTTGTGTGTGCCAAGTTTGAGAGTTTAATACTAAAAGCATATTTGCCTAAGCCATTAGTCTTTGCTTTGTTTGTTGGCAGAACTTTAGGTAAAATACTTAATTACTGTGTCGCAAGTCTGGTGTCTGTGTACTTGTATCGCCATATTGAAATATGATCTTACATTGGATACTTATAATCAAGAAAATGAAGAGTCCTTCTTACC
Source organism: Lithobates sylvaticus (assembly GCA_028564925.1). Classification (NCBI taxonomy): domain Eukaryota; kingdom Metazoa; phylum Chordata; class Amphibia; order Anura; family Ranidae; genus Lithobates; species Lithobates sylvaticus. The sequence continues at coordinate 38,052,667 of CM053027.1, read as the reverse complement.
AACCAAAGTCTGACTATGTCAGCATAAGAAAACACTGAATACGATGCCAAAAATGTATTTATTGAAGTATTATTTGAATAAGTAAATAAACCACGTAAAATAAATAAAATCCATTCTTCATAATTAACAAATTCATTGGGAAGATCGTTAACTCCAGACACAAACTTCATGGGTTTTCAAGCTGTGCCACTCTTGCCTCCTGCAAAATGTCAAAGAAGTAGAGGTGAGTAGCTTTGATTCTTCATTTTACAATTTACTATTACAGGATTAGTAAGGTTTTCTTACCCTCATTGAGGGACGCAACTGCCGATTGAAGATCAGAGCAAGTTGGTTAAGCTGCCTATTTCTACTTCTGACTGATCTTCTGTCATCAGCTGTGTCTCTCGATGAACTCAGAAAATGGAAAATTGTATCAAATACTTACCGTAATTTTCCCCTCCTGCCCCCTATCCATAGCATCATAGCTATCTTCTGTATTCTGCCAAGTAGTAGACAACAGGAAAATGGACCAAAATGTTCCTTTCCTGGTGCCTATCCATGGCGGTATATAAAGGATAGGCATGCTGCCATGTGAATAACCAGGAGAATAATTTGACAAAACATTTTTTTTCTTTTTCGTTTTGGATAGAATAGAGAATGAAGGTTTTTATTGCTGTGTATTACAAAATGTTATATGGAATATGGTTACAATTGAATTGCTGTATTATCTAAACTCTCCAAGAGAGGTCACTATAGCACTTTGGAACAGAACAGCAAACTGATATTTAAAGTAAAAAGTCCCACTAGACTCGAGGAAACCTTTTTATATATATTTAAACTAAGTATCAGCATTTGAAAACAAAAACAGTTGTGAAGAGGTAGGGCTGTACTTCAGACTTTACAAGCTGGACCAAACAGTCCCTTACTAACCTGTTCAGGTAGAAAAGAGCTGCCAGACCAGGGGTAGGGTAAGTAAAAAACCTTATCCCCGCACCCCTAGACTAAACAAGTTAACCCTTGCAGTTCAGGGATGGGTGCTTTGCAAGGATAAATTGTATCCTGTATTTTATCTAATTTCTACAGTTCAGTTTTAAAGAGGTAGTGAAGCCTGCTTTGTGATTTTCACCTACAGGTAAGCCTATAAATATAATATGAATATCTCCCAAACGAGCACCATTTAGGAGATATTCACCCTGGGTTCAGCCAGTGGCATCACCGGCGCATGCGCTGTGAAGGTCTGGCATACCTTGCCGGAACTTCAGAGCTTTGTGCTGGAATCGAGGGCGACGTCATCGCGGCTCCGGCCAATCACACAGCTGGAGCGTGTAAACCCGGAAGAAAGACCAGGGGAAGATGTTCGCCCTCTTGGCAGTGACAGTGCGGCACTGGAGGGCTTTGTTGTAAGGTAAGTATTTCATAATGTGCTAGTATGTGATGCATACTAGCACATTATGCCATTGTCTTACAGGTGTTTTTTTTGTTTGTTTTTTCAACCAGCCGTGGTTTGCTACCGATTTAATCTCCTGCAACTCTGGTTCTGTTACACTTGACTCCTCAATCAACAAAGAAATAACTGACAGACATGAAGTCTAGTACAGGGGGTCCCCGGGTTACAAACAAGATAGGGACTGTAGGGTTGTTCTTAAGTTGAATCTGTTTGTAAGTCGGAATAGGAACATTTTTTAAGTGTAGCTCTAGCCAAAAAATCTATTTTTAAGTTTTTTAGATAACATAGAGAAGGGTTATCACCCCTGTAACATTTGTTTTGCTGTCTGTGCCCATGTTCAGAAGATTTCACCTCACCTTCTGTCCCAATGACAATTGGATTTTGAAAATTTTGAGTTGATAGGGAAACATGGACTGGTGATAAAGCATCAGTGGAGACACCTTTTTCCCATATTAACTCTTACAGTAGTGAATTTCCCTTCCTATGGATGGATTTCCTTTCACTTCCTGTTGTCTCCCTCCGTTTGTAAGTCGGATGTTTGTGAGTAGGGGACCCCCTGTAATGTAGACAAAAACTTACCCAAGCTCTACCGCATGATTGTAGAATGATGAGCTGAATAACGGTGCTCAGGCTTGTTGTGTCCCATAAACATCAAAATAGCAAGAAATGCCGGCAACTCGATTGCTTCTTCTTAAAGTGGTTGTACACCCTGTACAACCACTTTTACCTACAGGTAAGCCTATATTAAGGCTTACCTGTAGGTGCTGAAAACATCTCCTAAACCTCCACGGTTTAGGAGATATTTACAAAAGCCGTGCGCCGATGTCTATGGCGCGTGCGCACTTTAGAAAGGGCAGATCGTGATGTTTCTAAAGGGGTCATGCCGTGATTGGTGGCTCCCGCGCGCATGCACGGGAGTGACGTCACGCGACTCCGGCCAGTCACAGAGCCAGAGTTTTTGCGGCCCCGGAAGGAAGAGGGGTGAAGATGGACGCTCGCTGCTAGTGGGGACATCGGTGACATCAGCCTTCGGTTTCAGGTAAGTGACACATAATTGGCTACTATGCGATGCATAGTAGCCCATTATGCTTTACCTTTGCAGGGAAATAAAGAGGAAGTAAAACCCATTACTTCCTCTTTAAATCTTTATTGAGCACTAACAGCAGTGCAACATCTAAAGTGCTAACATGTTTCGGCTGGAGCCCTCATAGCATGAGAAAGGCCCCGGCCGAAACATGTTAGCATTGCTATTATGAAGTCTAGTACAACAGTTTTACCTGTTGCTGCTATGTGAACAAAGGAAATACATTTGAAGTGGCAATATTTCATAAAAAATAAAAAACAATATTAAAGTATTAATATCTCAAGGGGTGCGGAGGTTACCTTTAATCTGTGGGGAGAAGCACCATGGGACATTAGGACTGCTGGAGTCGAAGCAGCAGCCTTTGGAATGGCATGTGGTCACACTGATCCCTGGGTAGCCGCAGTCTTGCCTCTGACTGGGAGCCACTGAGCATTCAGCGTTATCTGGTAGATAAATTACAATATAGACAATAGATCAGACAGAGCTAATTTTTAATGCCTATATATCCATAAACTGTGCACTTCAACACAGACAAAATGCATGGACAATCAAATACAATATGAGTTACCGTATTAGGCCCATTCTCACCACATTCATATGCATTTTTAAAGCTCATGACCAGTGATGTAAGTAACTGAGTTAAAATAAACTGAGTTACGTAACTCAGTTACTTTAGAGGGTAACTAGTAATCTAACTGATTACTTTTCCCCTCATGGTAACTCAGTTCCCATTACTTTGGCTTAGTTACCCCAATTACATCTACCGTCACTAGATGGCAGTAGTGTACTTCCGGTGTCCTGCCAAAAAAGTTCCCCCGCCGGATAAGGACCCCCCTGTACTGCGCAGGTGCAGCGCTTGCGCAGTACGAAGGACTACGGAGCTTCCGAAAATTGCCGAACCTAAACAGCTCTGAGTGAACTCTACACAGCGCAGGCGCAGTTAACATGTAATTGTACGAGGCGATGCCGCACGCTCCTGATGCTCGTGCTACTCTGCAAGGGGCGTTTATTGTGTAACTAAGGGGCGAGTCTAGTATTACTGTAACCAAGGGGCGCATTTATTATTATTGTTATATATCGAGCTCTGCCCATTAATTTAACATTCACCCTCTTCTGTAGTAATCCGCCCCTTACACGATATAATAATAATAGACCCACCCCTTGCTTACACGATATAACAGAACTGCCCCTTGGTTAGAGTAATAGAGCAGCTCCTTGGTTACACGATATATAACAATAATAAATGCGCCCCTTGGTTACAGTAATACTAGACCCGCCCCTTAGTTACACGTATAGAATATTTAAAAAAAAAAGTCAGTTACTTTGCTGAGTAACTAATTACTTTTCCAATGTAGTAACTGAGTTACTAACGCAATTACTTTTTGGGAGAAGTAATTTGTAACTTAACTAAATTACTTTTTTTAAAGTAAGATGACCAACACTGCTCATGACCAACTATATTATATAGACTATTGCTAAACCATCCACATCTAAGCTAAACTACACTAACCTCCTTACCCTTCACAGCTGCATACTTACCCTGGTTCTAGACTATGGCTCTTCTATTGTTTACAATCCATCCAACGAAAATCTCTTTACCAATGACCAAGCTCCCATAACATTTAACGGAGTCATATACCAAGCTTTTATACTACAAACCAGCCTTTCCCAACCCGTGTACCCCAGAGAAACCCCTAAAATAATTTTAGGGCCACGGGGGAACCCTTACTAAAACCCATAAATTGGGAGTGTTGGCAGTCAATAGGAACGTCAGGAGCGTGTACTGAAAATGCTCCTGTTTTGACAGCAGCTGATACCAGCATTCTGGTTTTCGCTGTGTCTGTCCATCTGCAAAGTGATTGATGTGGCCATTCTCTGGGTGGAAAAACAAACCTGATTTAAGGCAGCCAAGCCTGCAGTCTCATGCTTGTGAGCTGGTTACATGTGCTCAAGCTGCCGGTTTGTGCTGTTTGGATTCCCTTGTTGACGACCTTGGATTGGATATCTGACTATTCTCTGAACTCTGCTTGCCTTTTGACTGGAGGCAACTGAGTACATGTAGGCTAGACATGTGCCGAACGGGAAAATTTGTTTAATTTTGGATAGATTTTTTATGTTACTAATTCTGTTTAATTTTCATTTAATTTGATTTAGTTTTCATTAAAATTTGTTTAAGTTATTCGTTTTCTAACCAATTCCAACTATTCTGAACCTTGCCTGCCTTGTATCTGGGCTGCATTGAATTTTTTCTATTATTTGGTGCCCGGCGGGCATTGTGATTAACAATGGATACATCCATCGATTTTTTTATTTTTATTTTTTTTTAATAGAGGACTTGTCAAAAACAGTTTCTTGTGGTTTTTACTTGTTGACACTTTTCTTGGTGAATGGGTAGTGGTACGATGTACCTGATACCGATTCTCATAAGGGGGCGAGATGTGGGGGCTCTCTGCCCCAAAGCACCCCCCCCCCCCCATGTTGAGGGCATGTGGCCTGATATGGTTCAGGAGGGGGGGGTAATCGCTCGTTCCCCCCCTTTCCTGACCTACCAGGCTGCTTGCTCGGATAAGAGGTCTGATATGGATCTTGGGGGGGACGCCACACCGTTTTTTAAACATTTTAAAAAATTCTCACGGGGTTCCCCTTAGAAACCATACCAGGCCCTAAAAGGGGTTTGTAAGCGCTTATGTTTTTTCACCTTAAATGTATCCTATGCATTAAGTTGAAAAAACTTTTAATTTTAATAATCAAAGCTTTACAATCACTTTAACAACCAGCTATTTCTTCACACAGAATTTGAATCGATTGATCTATCGTTTTTCGACCTATCCAAATTCATATCGTTCTGAAAAGTTGGAATTTGTTAGAAAACAAATAAACAAAACAAATTTTACCGGATTTCAACAAAATTCGTTACCATTCATTTCTATTTCATGTGAGATTCGGATACATTCAAATCTCAGAATAACCAAAAATTTGTCAAAATTTGTATTTGGACCGAAACGAATTGCACATGTCTAATGTAGGCCCGCTTGCCTTATGGGAAAGGGGGCTGCTATAGGTGAAGAACACAGAAGCTAGCTATTGTGTCTGACCACCTGCTTAAAAGGGTAAGCGTGACACGGAAGAATGCAACCCTTACAATTGTGGTCAGAATGCCACACTTAGATGGATGAAAAAGATCGGTGTAATTTTGCTTGTCAAGTGGCAATAGCCTTGGAACTACGAATGTACCATTAGATGGGAGGTCAATCAGCCACAGCTCAAGGAACCTCTAGAGCAGCATTTGTTTTATTTATTTATTTGTGCCTTTACTATGTATGGCAAAGTTCCTCAAATACAAGCCACGTTGTAAACAAGGATACATTCAGTCGGCATTAACCAAGAAGCCGAAAACAAACAAGACTTAAGAGAACGTTTGTTGACAGTTTAAAAATTACTTTGCCTATACGGTAGCATTTATAAGCATTGAAACCAGGAGGCCTAAAGGGCCCATAGGAACATATACCATGCTAACCAAACATTGAAGATTCATCAATTAAGGGAGTGATTCCCATAATATAACATACATAAACTGGAAAACCACAAATTTCTATGATCACTAGTTTTGCAACAGCCGCAACAACGGCCGAGGTGCCAAAACATAGCATAGACACATGAAAGAAAAGGAAGAGGAGGGAAGCGGGGAGGAGGGGGAATAGAAAAAAAAAAAAAGGGGGGGGAGGGTATCATACTCTGGCAAAGTTAACTGACACCCCAGTACATTGCTCTACGCTTTTGGTAAATTAGTTCATTGGGCTTTGGAGCCGGTACGCATCTGTTTATGTGAAATGTCTCCAGGGCCTCCACTTGTTTCGGAAATTGTTCTTCCGTATTATGAAGATTAGCTGTCAATTCCTCCATTCAGAGAATATAATTGACTTTGAGGTTGTCTCCACAACGCAGGGACACACGCCCTTGCTGCATTGAGGAGCTGCATCGTGAGTGTCTTATATTTCCGAATAGGTCTCTGTCAGGTGTAGGAGACATGCGGTCGGGTTACCTTTCAACTCTACTGAGGTCAAATTTTTAATAGTTGTTGTTACCTCCTCCCAAAAAGGTCCCAGGATGGGGCAGGACCGGAAGATGTGGTAAATCGTACCACCTTCCGTGTTACACCGCCAGCACTTATCAGGAGAAGCCCTATCCATTTTGTGAAATCTGTAAGGGATTCTGTACCATTGGGATATCATTTTGTACCCGATTTCCTGGTATTGGTTCGCCATGGAGGACTTATGTGCCAGAATTAGGATTTTTTCCACCTGCCGTGGAGTAAACTGAATCCCTAAGTCTTTTTCCCAATGGCGAACAAATGTCAGGGCCGGTTCATCAGTCTGGGTTGTCAATTAGTTCTATAGCAGAGACAGCGTGTGTCAAGAAGGTTCCCCCACATTGCATAATGATTCAAAGAGGGTGAGATCACGTGGGGTATATAGTGCCTTCTGCAGGGACTGCAAGAAATATCTGAGTTGGTTGATGCTTAGACTTTCCAGTGGTGGGTCTGAGAGCCTAGAAATGTGTCAGCAAGGGGAGCTCCCCCTGTGGCCATACATCAACTAAGCGATATTTCCCTGATAGAGTCAACTGTCTCATCTTTCTGCTGGTAAGTCCGGGTGTGAAGTCAGGATTTCCTATGACAGGGGTCATAGGGGAAGGTAGAGCAGCTTTTTTAAACTAGTGGGTCAATGGGGAAAATGCTTGCGAGCGCAGGGCAGAAGGCAGGATAGTAATATGCCAGGTGCGGGAAGCACAGCTCTGCATTGGGGGTGGGGGCTGGTAATAAGCTGACTTTGAGAGGCACAACTCTGCATTGGATGGGAGCAAGAGCTGCCGGCTGTTAACTTTTCATATTAGCCAGCAAGTGATTGGTTGCTGGGACCGCCCTACATCCTAGCCACCAATCACTTGCTGGTTAATATGAAAAGTTAACAGCCGGCAGCTCTTACTCCCGTCCATTGCAGAGCTGTGCCTCCCAAAGTCAGCTTATTACCAGCACTCAGCTTATTACCTGCCCCCCGAAGCAGAGCTGTGCCTCCCGCACCCGGTATTTTGCCATCCTGTCTCCCGACATGCAGAGGAGGACAGAGGCCAAGGCTGGGGAACAAAAGCGGCTATTAAAAAAGCGACCCGGGTCTGGATGGGACAGTGGCTTGGTCCGGATCCGGACCGCTGATCTGCCATTTAGTGATGCCTGCAATAAAATAATAAATACACATTTTGGCAATACTGGTGCATATATTAATATTTGCAAACATGGAATTCTCCTTTAATTTGTCAGCAGCAGTAGTGCAATAAGTAGTAAGCCTTGCTAGTCTAGCCATAGCAGACATGTATGACCGTGAAATCTGTTCTGCTTACTGCTCCTTCACAAATTGTTAAGATGATTTTGCCATGATTACATAAATCGAATGGCACTGCACTGTACCTTGTGTCAGAGAGTAAAAGCACCAATTCACCCCAGGGATGCTGGAATCAAAGCAGCAGTTCCTACTGGCACATTGTGAGGCACTGATCCCAGGATATCCACAGTTCCTCCTCAGATAGGGAGAGCCGCCACATACATGGCCTGGATCTAAAGGCAAACAAAATACACAAGCATGGTAATAGCTGGGCCACTGAAAGCTTTAACAATGAAAAGATTTGTTATAAGGTCTAAGCCCCCGTACACACGGTCGGAAATTCCAACGGAAAATGTCCGATCGGAGCATGTTGTCGGAAAATCCGCCCGTGTGTGGGCTCCATCAGACCTTTTCCGTTGGAAAAAATTTGAGATCCTGCTCTCAAATTTTCCGACAACAATATCCGATCAGACTTTTTCCGATCGTGTGTAGAGAATTCCGACGGACAAAGTGCCATGCATGCTCAAATCAAAATTACGAGACCAAAGCTATTGGCTACTAGCCTCTACGTAGTTCCGTCATACGCAACAAATGTCACCACCGCCAGAATGATCGAATTTTCCGGCAAGTTTGTCCGACCGTGTGTATGCAACACCAGTGTCGGAAAAAATCAGACGGATTTTGTGGTCGGAATTTCCGACTGTGTATTGGGGCTAAGTGTTCTTATGTTTCCAGCCTAGCCATGTACTGTATATTATGATTTATCAGGTTAGAAAAATGATTATAAAGATGATGTTTATTATTGCATCTTACCTTGGTCTTTTGGACTGAAGCACCATTTAACCCCGCGAAGAGATGAGTTAAAGCAGCATCCATTAGAATAGCACTGCCTTTCAGTAATTCCTGGATATCCACAGTCTGTTCTGTTGGCTGGACTCACCGAGCACTGAGCCTTATCTGTAGCAGACAAAGTGGGAGTAAGAACAGATTATTAGACTATTGAGAAGGGAGAAATGGGACAGAATGGTAGAAGTGCAGAGATAGGTATGGGCTATCCTTACAGCTCAGGTAGCATTGAGCCTTATCTGTAGCTGATACAGTAGACGTGGGAACAGATTTTTGGACTATTGGGAAGAGGGGAATTTGACAGAAGAGAAAAAATTCAGAGATAGGTATGGGCTATCAAGCTGATATGGACTTTGTTAGATCCTCAGTGTTGACAAAGTCAGAAGTCAACAGCGGTCAAGAATGGTGTTAGAACGAGGAATGTCACCAGCACACCATGGGTCTCCATAAAATGGGTCCAAATCTCTATTCAACGATCACATCGTTACAGCAAACAGCAATGTTTCGGAGCCTCGCAGGACCCCTTCATCGGGCATGTGACATCACATGCCTGATGAAGGGGTCCTGCGAGGCTCCCAAACGTTGTGGTTTGCTGTAACGAGGTGATAACTGAATAAAGCTTTGGACTTATTTTTTGGAGACCCATGGGGGTTAATTTACTAAAGGTAAATAGACTGTGCACTTTGTGCAAGTACAGTTGCTCCAGAGCTTAGTAAATGAGCAGAAACTCTGCTGACTTCCAATCATGTGCAAGCAAAAATGCCGTTTATTTTCCTTGCATGTGATCGGTTACTCTTTGCAAAGTAAGTAAACAAGGTAAGGCTTTACTTTGCAAAGTGCACAGTCTATATGCCTTTAGTAAATCAACCCCATGGTGTGCTGGGAACATTCCTCATTCTGATTGCCCATGGTTCCAATCGGTGGTTGCTTCAGCACCCACTTAGACATACAGCCGCTTTCACAGGAACATGTGCATTGGGAAGAGTGCATTGGAATCTTAAGAATGGGGTTAGGGAAAATCCTCAGGCGGGCAGTCAGCATGTAGGCAGGTGCAGTCTATACTCCCCACTGCAGATGGCGCTAGACCGAAGCTGCAATGCAGAAGGGAAAGGAAGTGGTGAGGAACTTGGTTCCTCTATGACTTCCGGCAGTCACAGGGAGATATCTGTCCAATGTGACCCTAGTGGCCATCTTGGGTCAGGCAGAGTCTATTTAAGACTCTGGCTCCTGGGTTCGGTGCACTTCATGCAAGTGGCTAGCATAGGGACAGGATCCCCTTATGTCAGGGAGGTAGGAAAAGGTTCCAGTGGAGTAGGGACAGTGCAGGGACTACATCTACCTCTCTTCAGAAGGCCTGCCCTTTGAGTGTGGGCCAGGCAGGCCACATTCAGCAACTCATTGCTGAAGCTGTTGGCATCTTCAAGTCCTTGGACCGCTGACACTGTCTTGAGTGGCTCCAGCTGGGTGTGTCCACCCGCCAGGCCTGAATAAGCTGTTTTTGTACCTTTTCTACAAAAAAACTTTGTTGACTGACTTGGACTTGGTGATTGGTGAGCCTTGCTGGTCTGTTCGTTGCAGATGTACAGTATATGGTGGTCAAACCTACGCTGCTTACAGTTAGTGAGCTGTTAAGACAACTTTGCCATGATCATGTACAGCAAGTGGCATTGCACTGTACCTTCTGCTTGAGAGTAGAAGCACCAGTTCACACCAGGGATGCTGGAATCAAAGCAGCAGTTCCTGCTGGCGCATTGAGCGGCACTAATCCCAGGATAGCCACAGTTCCTCCTCTGATAGGGCGAGCCACCACACTCCTCAGCTTTTTCTAAGGGCAAACAAAATTAACATAGTTGGTAATAGCTGGGCAGTCAACTGCAAAGATCTGTTACAAGGTATAAGTGTTCTCACAGTTCTAGACATCTACAGTAAATTATAGACATGTGCACACTGAAATATTTTGTTTCGGAATTTCGTTTTCGTCTAAACAATAAATTTATTTAGTTACTCCCGAAATTCGTTTTTATTTATTTTGTTTCGTTAAAAAAAAATGCATTCGTCCGAAAATCCGAAAGAATTAAGGTTGAATCTGTCATTGAAGGCTTAGGGTGTCTGTCGAATGTTATAAGAAAATTCGACTGAGCAGCTAAACTGTACGACGCCGCAATCGTACATTTCCGGTCGAATGTTCCGCTTACAAGCTATAGTAGAATTCTAATGTTGGATGATACTAGTAATAATTATATTTATTAATTATTATTACTAGTTAACCAACATTAGAAATCTTCTATAGCCTATGGGTGGAGCATTTGACCATAAATGTCCGCTTGTCGGATCTTTTCTCTCTATGTCAAATAATCTTGGACTAATAGAGTTAGGTTAGGCACATTCAACCTTTTTTGCGATTGTCTCTATAATGTCGAATCTTTTCTCTCTATGTAGAATAATCTTGAACTAATAGAGCTAAGGTTAGGCACAGGTTCGATGGACACAGATCGTTATTGTCAGCGTCATGTCGAATCTCCTATCTATATCGAGCTGTTGCAACGAAAACGAAACTAAAGCATTTGTTTATGTCGGATCTTTCAGTTTTCGGATTCTTCACGTTCGTTATCGTTTTAAACGAAAATACCCGAAATTCGGGCGAAAATGCATTCGGACGAAAACGAATGCACATGTCTAGTAAATTATGGTTTCTCATTTTAGAGAAATTATTGCAAGTTTATGTTTAATATTGCATCTTACTTTGGCCATTTGGATAGAAGCACCATTTAACCCCGGGAAGACTTGAGTTGAAGCAGCATCCCCTAGAATAGCATTCCTTGTCAGTAATTCCTGGATATCCACAGTCTGTTCTGTCGGCTGGACTCACTGAGCACTGAGCCTTATCTGTAACAGACAAAGTGGAAGTAAGAACATATTTTTACTATTAGGAAGGGAAGAATGGGACAGAAGGGTAGAAGTGCAGAGATACAGTAGGTATGGGTTATCAAGCTATCAGACTCTCTGTGTTGCCAAAGTCAACAGCCAGCAACAGTCAGGAATGGTGTTAGAGAAAGTCCTCCAACAGATATGCAGAGCAACAGCAAACAACTAAACGCAATACCAAATCAATAGGAAAACATTAGTTGTACAGCATTAGCTGCCAACAGCAGCAGCACAATCATTAGCTAGTCAAGCTGCAGCAGACATACATGGTGGGCAAAACTGCTCTGCTTACCATTTATTCATAAAGTGTTAGTGGCCTGCTAGGACACCCTTGCTTTGCACATCAAGCCGTTTAGTGTAACAGAACCAGATGTAGTGTCCATGAACACCTTTTGTTCTCGCTTGAGCGACACACAAAGCTCACTGTGATTTGCTTGCATGAGGCCCACCAGGATTCCCAAGGTTGCCAAGAGGAACCCTCCACACATTGACTCTGAGACACCATGGGAGAAAACCAGCCTGGCCTGGCCAGACCAGAAACCAGGACCTCCACACTAATGCCCCGTACACACGGTCGGAAATTCCGACCACAAATCAGTCGGATTTTTTCCGACAGATTTTGTCCGACACTGGTGTTGCATACACACAGTCGAACAAAGTTGTCAGAAAATCTGATCATTCTGAACGTGGTGACATTCGTTGCGTACGCTGGAACTACGTAGAGGCTAGTAGCCAATAGGTTTGGTCTCCTAATTTGATCTGAGCATGCGTGGCACTTTGTTTGTCGGAATTCTCTACACACGATCGGAAAAAGGCCGGTCGGATTTTGTTGTCGGAAAATTTGAGAGGAAAATTTGAGACGGAAAAAGTCAGATGGAGCCCACACACGGTCGGATTTTCCGACAACATGGTCCGATATGACATTTTCCGTTGGAATTTCCGACTGTGTGTATGGGGCATTAGCCTGTTCTAGCTGTCAAGTCCCAACTAGGCCATACCCAAGAGTAGTCCCCCGGTACAGAACACCACACTAGGCTCCTTAGGAAGGAAGTTTACTTAACTTTAGAATAAGAGTACAGCAGGTCTTAAAGCACAGAGATGAGGAGAGTAATGAAACTCACGTCCTAGCAGTGGGTAGAATATGGTCCTTGGGAGAAATGCAATCTGTCTAGTCCATATACTTTCCCTCGAGGGGGGAGCTCATGCTAAAATGGCTCCTGACTGCATTGTTCCTAATGGATGGAACAAGAACTGGTCACTCCCTAAACAGGCTGAAGGTTGCACACACTAACTCTAGCATGCCCCATGCTTCCCAACAATCCTTTTTAAATAATCACCTAGGAACACTAATGATAGCCAGGGCAAGGATGCCAAGCAAACTAAAGTAGGATACCACCTTAAAGGATTTCTATCCCAGTCACTACCTAAATTACACTTCCCACCACACATTTTGTGGTGTCTAGAGGAACTACAACAGGGATCCCTCTAAATGCATCACATTCCCAACCTGCTCTCATTTATATCAGCATTGTACTGTACCCAGTGCCTGAGAGTAGAAGCACCAATTCACGCCAGGGATGCTGGAATCAAAACAGCAGTCTCTCCTGGCGCATTCGGAAGCACTGATTCCTGGGTAGCCACAGTTCCTTCTTTGGTATGGAGACCCGCCACACTCCTGGTTTGTCCCTGTGAAAATAAAAATTAAAGTACAGTGCATATATGGCTACATTACCGTGTTGTAAATATTGGTTATTTGATATGGCTTTTAGTGGGTGGTTTTCTAGCTGTTTGTTGTTGATGTTAAAACATGGTGTACTGCTTTCAGTTGCCATTCACTTTAAATGGCACTTCAACACACCATGCAATCACACCCCAATGCAGGTACGTTACTTGCACAATGAAAAGAAACATCTATTTTGTTTTTTTGGTGCATGTCCTATTTTGTATGTTGTGGTGTGTTGGCAGGGCAGATGGTAATACACCATAACCCACTGGTCAGCTTGTAGGCAGATGAGGTCAAATTTCCCCAGAGCAGATGGCGCTCACAGTGGCACTGTTGTTGGGGAGGAAGCCAAGAGGAACAAGGTTCCTCTATGGTTTGCTGTGTCACTGGGGAAGCTATCCTATTGGATGCTGCCGACCCCATGTGACCCAAGCAGCCATCTTGGGTCAGGCAGAGCCTATTTTGGGCCCTGGCTCCCGGGTTTTGGACGCTTTGTTGAGTGGACAGAATAGGGACAGGTACCCCATCTGTGAGGGACAGTAGCAGTGCTAGGAAAAGGTTCTTGACGAATATACTAAGTATAGGGCCTAATCTCTTTGGGCAGATTCTTGATTGAGACCAGACAGCCAGGCCACATTCAGTCCCCTCTAAATAGACGCTGTCATTCCCGCTGGACTCTACTCCCGTCATGCTACAGAACTGTGAGTAAGCCTGGCCGAGTGGCTGTCCTGCCGGGCTTGTTGTGAACTCAGAAAGTACCAAGAAACAAAAATTGGGCGTTTTGAGGTACAAAAAAAATCAAATCAAAATTACAAATTTCATAATTTTAGTTTTAATAAGCATGCTTAGAAAAGGCAATAATATTTAAAACAAGAGCTTAAAAGAATCATGCGGTCATTATAATCTTTCATTTTTAAGGCTTCCAAGAAGCACATCAAATCCTCCAAAGACTCCAACCAAATAAAGAAAAATCATCATCAATAAATCTTTCACGCAGGCATATGTCAACCTGTACCTGGGGAGGTGGGAGCATGACCTATTCTTAAGAGACGTTTTGTGGGAGCATTTGAGCAATGTACCTGTGTGGAAGGTATATGCCTCAATATTGAATATGTTTATTTGGTTGGGGTCTTTGGAGGGTTTGATGTGCTTCTAGGAAGCCTTAAAAATTAACAATTATAATCTTAAGTTTACTTCTACCTTCCATCAAAAGACTGTTAATTTCTTGGATATACAAGAACGAGGATGGGAGTTTGGGCTCCACCCTCTACAGAAAACCATCAGGTAACACTATTCTTAATGCAAATAGTTCCCACCCGGCACCTTTGGTATCAAGTATACCATATAGTCAAAATCTGCGCCTAAAACGTAATTGCTCTAAACAGGAAGATTTTATGAGGGAGTCTAAAGCATGACAACAACGTCTTAAAAAGAGAGGGTACCGTAAGAATCTACTAAAGAGAGTCTATCAGCGGGCCAACAGACAAGAAAGAAACTCCCTAATACATGGATCAAGATTGAAGACAGAGGATAATAATGCAAGATTGATTACACGTTATTCTGGGCAGCAAAGTCAGGTTCGAAAAATAAGCAAGTTCTGGTACCTTTTGAGGGCGGATGAAAAAGTTGCCAAACATATAAAGGAATACCCAGAAATTACATTTAGGAGATCGGAATCCATAAGAGATAAATTATTCCATAGTTATCATGTACATTCTAGGAAGAAAGGATTTTCCAAAGTTGGTGGTACTGCCAAATGTGGCAAATGTAACTTCTGAAAATATATTTGGGAGGCACAGGAAATTGTTGCCCAATGGCAGAATGTATAGACCTCACTTCTTGGCTAATTGCCAATCGATTGGCATTTAATATAGTACACGATGCCTATGTGGTATGTTCTACATTGGAAAGACCAAGAGGCCATTTTTCCATAGAATTAGGGATCACGTTGGATTGGTAAATGCAAAGAAGTTTGAGAGTCCTGTTTCCACATGGGGATTTACCACTAATTTGAAGCTACAAAGATGAGGTTTTTTGCCTTTGAATATATCCCCCTATATGAGAGAAGGGGTGAGGTAGACAAATTGCTTCTACAGCGAGAAACAAAATGGATTTTCAATCTGCCTGCTATTAAACATCCAGGGTTAAATGATGCGTTAAGTTTTAAGCCATTTCTATAGATCTAACCATAACCATGTGATGATTTTGTCATCCTAAGGTGCTTTGGTTTTCTATCTCCTTTTCCACCCATTACTTTTACACTTATGAATTAAGGGGTTTTAGGCAATGGTTAATCTGCAGGTCTAATGTACAAATTTACTATATTATTTTTGTGAAGTTCTTCTGTTGGTGTTAATCTGACTCCTGACTTGGTGTGGCTCCTTGGTGTTCCTTTATAGCCCGTGTTTGTCCCAGGAAATAGGTGGTTATATATGAGTGCCTGGGGTGCCATCTCAGATACTAGGGACCCCACTTTAAGCATGTGGCCTTGTTTTCGGGTGGCGTCCTTAGAGTCTATCCCTCTCTGGCACTTAGTCTTTCTGCCTGGGTTTTGTTACCCATCCTTGGCTTATATATATATAATTCTTATGACAGTCTTGCCCCTTTAAAAATGGATTCTGGTTCAAGTGCGGGTTGTCTAGTGTATTTACAAATGAATTCCCATGATGCTGCCATCAAAGGGCTGTTTTGACCTCTGTGGGATGTTTTGTTTAAGGGAGGGAGTAAGTCTTGGTGGGTATTCTAAATATGGCTTCCCTTCCCCTCCTTTCCCTAGTCTTCACAATGGCTCTATGTGGGTTCATTCGCTAGGCTAATGTTGTAATGTGGTCCCGGGAGATGGATCATGTATTGGAACCGAAGTAAGGGCAAAGGGAGTATCAAAGATGTCTGCGGGAGGTTCACACATGTGCGGGACATAACAGCGAACGAAGGGGAGTAACTAATAGGGTCAGGGAAAACTGAGTTTCTAAAATTGCCATCAGACGCCGCTGGGATTAAGTTGATACTTAAGACTTTTATCCAAGGAGAAAAGTACGTTGTTTCTGTGTAGGGGTGTGGCAACCTGATTCCAGCTTATTGTTGAACTGAGCTATGATCCTTGACATTAATCTATCATTCCTTTATAGGGGATACTCCCTTGGGATATATTAATCAATCTTTGATCTTCCCTGGATTAATGGTATCATATTGATACTAAGGAAAGGAATACGGTTATCTTAAAGGAAGGAAGTGTTTGGGTAAGAGGAACTTGCCAAAATCATTGTTATATCTATCGATAAAAATCTTAGTTTTATAAGAGAACTCTGTTTAATTATGTTTTTTAGATGGCACAGTCCCCCTGAAGCTTACCATGAGTATATGAAGTATACGTTTTGGGAGTGATATAATTATCAACCTGTGAATTCCTTGACTTTCTATCACAACAGGGTAGGTTAAAGTTGAACTATAGTATGGTCAGAATGATTGGCTTAATGGTTAAGAAGAGTGGTGTACCAAGTTTACTCTACCATATGCCTTTGCAAGTGTGAACATAGGGCTGTTGTCCCCCTTTACATGGCACACTGACACCTCATTGGACCTCTTGGTGGGCCCTGGGGACCATTTGGAACCTTGATCACTTGTGGGGGGAGAGCACGTCCATCAGACGATCTGTATATCATTATATTTTGTCAATTGTAAATGTGATAGATCCTTTGGGGTCTTTGTAAGTAGCAATGTCTTCTTTCTTTCCTACTCTCCTTTTTCTCTTTTTTTATTTGGATTTATTAAAATGTGTAATTTATTTATTTTAGTGACATTGTATTAAGGTCCTACAAAAGCTCCAGAAGAAGCCACGTGAAACATGTTGAGGCAACCAACTTTTTTATTGTGACCGCATGATTCTTTCATTCTCTAGTTTTAAATAGTATTGTCTTTTTAAACCATGCTTGTTTAAATAAAATTATGACATTTGTAATATTAATTTGATTTGATTTTTTTGCACTCGAAAACTTCCAATTTTTGTTTCTTGATACTTTTTGAATATATTTAGGGGAGGTGGTGCTTGTAAATAATTCTCTGGCCTCTAGTATCAAATTTACTTGTTGTGAACTGTTGAATTCTTTTAATACAAGTTCAATTGCACCTGAATGTGTGAATTATAGTCTCTGCACCACACTGCACCCCACCTTCAAGCTGGGAATGTGGCCTAAATATTTTAATTGAACGCATCAATCTACATACATTAGATCATGGGAGCAGTTCAGAAGTGACACTATAATGCACTATAGGTAGACAAGCTTAGTTCCAAAATTCTAGTGCACAGGTTCTCAAGCCGCACCTATAGTACATATATTGTAGATGTCCTCAAAAGACCATCTAGATAATAAGTTCAGTCATTGCCGAAGCTGCTTTTCTGAAAAGTAAACATGTCTTCTTGGTAAGACCTGAAGACCAATTTAAATACTTTTGATCTAACCAACCAACCATTCTCAACCAGGGTTTCTTGGAACTTTAGGGTCCCTCAGAGGTTGCTAAGGGTTCCTTGAGCAATGACAGAAGATATTCTTTCCACTGACCATCACTATTAGGGGGTATTGTCAGTGTCAGATTTATAAGGGGGCAAAAGGGGCAATTGCCCCAGGCCTCCCTGCTAGAGGGAGCCCCAGACTTTCCTTATAAAAAAATATAATTATACAATTACTTATGTTTTTTTTTTTTTTTTTAATTAACAAAGTGTATGTGGGTGTCAGGATACTGACCAGTTAAGCCTGACTTCAGAGGCAAAGAAAGGGATTAGGGCTTTTGGCAGATGTTTTACATCTTGTTTATGAGAGACAAGTGGGGAGTAAGACATGGGAAAAGTTAGAAAAATGTTGGAAAGTGACAAGCAACAGACGCGACTCCATCATGTTGGAGTGAAGTTAATGACCAGCATTACTTTATCACAGTGAAAAACATGAGAAACTCACTCTCCCGCTTGACCCTGATAGGGTTGACCCTATCACCACCCTCCCGCTTGCCACACCTTCAAGAGAAGAACTATAGTAACCAATAGAAAATTGTCAGCTATTTGGGGTATTATGGCTGGTGCTGATTGTCAGAGTACAATTGCTGCAGTAGGAATGTGGTCCATCCATGGAAAGGATCTAATAAAAAAATCTAACTGTATAGGGTCAGGTTAATGGTCCTCTACACACCTCCCGAGACCTCCTGCTCTCTAGCTTCCTCATTGCCTCCCCCCCATGCTCGTCTCTAGGACTTCTTCAGAGCCTCTCCTATCCTCTGGAATGTCCTAATTCGGTCTCTGGCTTTCTCCTATCATGTCCATCTTTAGGCAATCTCTGAAAATTCACCTTTTCAGGGAAGCCTATCCTTCCTCTAAATTTAATTAAACTTTCTTTATCACTAATTCCCCCACAGTTACCTTTTTGTATCACTTGTTCTCTTTTTTAGGTTGTAAGATCTCCCATCCAGATCCCACCTAACCCTCTTTTCTTGTATTGTAATGCAACTGTACCATCTGCCTTTATATAAAGTGCTGCGGAAACAGTTGGCGCTAAAGAAACCCTGCAAATAAATAATATTGTAAATAATAGCATAGAGAAGACCCTTACTGTAGCCATTGGGGTAGAAGCACCATTTGACCCCGGCAATGGATGAGTTGAAGCAGCATCCTCTGGAATGGCATTCTTCTGAACTAATTCCTGGATATCCACAGTCGGTTCTGTCAGCTGGACTCACCGAGCACTGCGCCTGATCTATGAAGTATAATTGAAGATATTATGACATGGTTTCCACTGTATGTGTGTCACTTCCCAATAAAAGGGTATAACATAATAGGAAACTAACCTAATCTGGGGTCTGCCGGTGTGGGAGCTGTTCTGAGAGGACGGTGTACTATGTAATCTGTTTCACTATCTGCATGTCCCTCCAACGGCACCCGTTACCAAGGGCAGCCATACCAATGGACTTTTAAGCTTTCTAACTTTTCAGGTATAAACAGCACCACAAATCAGCAGCTCCCCTATGCAAAAGCACAGCCAAAAATATGCACAGCCAGTAAAGTGTATTATGTTTTATGCAACCATGCATGTGAAGTAGATGTTCTGATGTGCTACCACAAATATACTTTATTCATGTTTAGCAAATAGAGTTTCGTTAAAGAAGAAGCTGTCTGTGTCATTTACTGGGAAGAGAGAATCCTAAAATATAGTGATGTGTAGTTATGGTGCATCACAAAGAACTGGGAACTGGGAGTGAAGTTATAATTAACCCTCTGGGTTAAGAAGAAAAGTGAATTTACATTTAACCCTGTAAAGGTCTGGTAACAAGTGTAACCTGGTTAATCCTTGAGGTTATTAGTAATTCATTGTGCTGAAAGGACAGAAGGAGTAACAGCCAGATAAAAGTGGGAGTGGCGACGGTGGCAGCTTACAGAGGTCCTAGTAGTGAGGGAACAGTTGATACTTCATGTTCCTTATCCTCACTTAGGCTGCATTCACACCTGAGCGTAACGGAACGAGCGTTTTACCAGCGGTTTTACCGACGTTTTGTCGCGCGAATACCGTCGTTTTTTGCACATTTGCATACGGCGTAACAGGCGTTTTTCAACTTCTGCGTTTTTCTTGATAGCCAATAGGAAAAATTATCATCACTGTCATCATTTGTTGCTATGTTCTATGGGGATACAAACGCCCAAATCTGCCCGATTTGCGCGACAAAAAAGGGTCCGGAACTTGTTTGAGCTTCAGGCGTTCGGCTTCAGGCGACATGGAGTGGAGATGTGAACCATCTCCATAGAGAATAATGTATTTTATCCCCTCGAACGTTTTGTAGCTTCAGGCGTAGGGCGGCTTAGGGCGACAAAACGCTCAGGTGTGAATGCAGCCTTAGTGGCTGGGTCTCCATATTTGAGCCCACTGCGACTATCTACTACTCCACTAGTTAGGCTGTTGTGGAAATTTTTATTAATGTATGTTGTCAGATGTCCCTCAGTGTCAGTTTTGCTGTAATACGCTCATGCGAGCGTATTCCCACATACAGATGTTGGTGGAAGACCATTGGCTGTGGAAACCTTCCGTGGACAAGGCAGATCTGTTTGCTCTTTTATGATTGTTTTTGCCTCATTAAGAGACTGGCCACCTCATGGCGATTGCATTAATGCTTTTAGCAAACAGATCTGCGTACATGGGAACAATAGCATAACCATACAAAAATCATGGCCCACTAAGCCATGATAGAGTACGGCTCAAGTCATTGGTAGCAGTGGGAATGTGCACCCGATCGTGTTCAGAGCCATGTAAGTAGTGTTCACTTTGTGTCTCACAGGAAGCTGGCCACATGGCTCTGCACACGACCATCTGCACACGTCACTATTGGAATTCTATTTGAATACATATATACTCGAGTATAAGCCGAGGCATCTAATTTTACCACAAAAAAAATGGGAAAACGTATTGACTCGAGTATAAGCCTAGGGTGAGAAATGCGCAGCTGCTGTAAGTGGAAAAGAGGGTCAACAATGCCCATTTGCAGCCATAGGTCCCCCGAACTTCAAACTCGGTAGTTAAGGGTTCCTAGATGCCCCCTAGCTGCAGCCAAAATTCGGGGTCTCTGAACCCAAAGAGTCCCAAAATGACATTGCTGCAGATGGATACAGTTGACCGACCTTGGGGCCCCGTATCTCGGGGCCACTTAGTGCTAGGAACCCCAAATTTGGTGTGCAAACCCAGTGGAACTAGCACTATAACATGGGTAACATGGATCTTAGCACCAAGTTGCCCCTAATTACAGGGCCCCAAACTCGGTTCGGAAAATTTCATTCTCTGCTGCAGAAAAGTGCTTGACTCAAGTATAAGCCGAGGGGGGCATTTTCAGCACAAAAAATGTGCTGAAAAACTCGGCTTATACTCGAGTATATACATGTGTGTGATTGGTTCTTTTGAAAGAATACAAGTATCTGATTGGCTGATTCTGAAGCCACCGCCTTCCTTTGTTATTCATGTTTACAGTATAAATAAAAGCAGCTGATCATCCTAGGGAGGATTTTGCTAAGCTCAACCTGATACCAGCGTCTGTTACTTGGAGATAAACAAGAGCGCTTTCCCGGCATTATACAAGAGAGCTATGATTGTGCTCATTAGCATATGGAATTATTTGCTTATAGGAGAAGCTTTAATTAATCCACAACAAGGCGATCTCTGAAAACTTACCTCTTAAAGGAGAAGTATGGGTTTGGGGGGTTTTCCCTTAATATACTTACCTAGGTGGTGCTGCATCTGTCCCCCAGCGTCTCTGCACTGAGAACCGAGCCATCGAATACCGCCGATGGCTCAGTTCTCTCGGCTACCCGAGCGGCTCGCTGAGACAACTATCAGTCCAGGCACCTGGCGGATCCAGACTCCCAGAGTCAGGATTACATGGTGCCTGGACTGATCTGTGTGACGTCAGCAGAGAGCGGACTTCAGACCGATCTCTGCTGAAAACGGGTCACAGGAGTGCAAAACGCATTGCATTCCTGTGACCCATAGGAGAAGCCTAGCCAAACGAGCCCAGGCTGGACTTGTCCTTTAAGGGAAGCCTATCCTGCCTCAGAGCTCTGAATTGTCAAATTTATCCCCCCATAGTTATTATCCCTTTGTATCACTAGTCCTTAGTTTTTAGATTGTAAGCAGAAAAATAACCCTTACTGTAGTCTTTGGGGAAGAAACACCATTTGACCCCGGGAATAGATGGGTCAAAGCAGCATCCTCTGGAATGGCATTCTTCAGAACTAATTCCTGGATATCCGCAGTCTGTTCTGTCAGCTGGACTCACCGAGCACTGAGCCTTATCTATTAAGAAGGATTAAAAATATTATTTTCAAAATAGCAATTAATAATGTTTACAGGCTGCACATACTGTAAAAGTGGTCAGGTGCTTATGAAGAACTAATGTTTCTAATCACACATAACTCAAAAAGTGCACCTTCAGACATAGTGCACTTTTTCCCTGACCTAAACAATCTCACCCTCACTGAGATAAGATCTAATGAGCGTAGACACCAGAGTTTGTTTACATTCAGCAATGAAAGGCTCCCTCTCCTGGCCCTGCCAGTGCATTATGGACCCTTATGCCCTGTACACACGATAGGATTTTCCGATGGAAAATGTGTGATAGCACCTTGTTGTCGGAAATTCCGACTGTGTGTAGGCTCCAGCACACATTTTCCATAGGATTTGAGATCTGGTTTCTTAAATTTTCCGACAACAAAATCCTTTGTTGAAAATTCTGATCGCGTGTAGACAATTCCGAAGTGCCACGCATGCTCGGAATCAAGCAGAAGAGCAGCACTGGCTATTGAACTTCATTGTTCTCTGCTCGTCGTACGCATTGTACGTCACCGCGTTCTTGACGTTCGGAATTGCCGGCCAACTTTGTGTGACCGTGTGTATGCAAGACAAGATTGAGCCAACATCCGTCGGAAAAAAAATCCCATGGATTTTGTTGTCGGAAAATCCTATCGTGTGTACAGGGCATTAGACTTTTATGGGACAGTCTCCTAGCTTGGAGATGGAGGTAGAAAATCCCCTAGAGTTGGGGCTGTAATGTGTAGGCACAACCAAGAATGGGAGCCTTTCACCGTTAAATGTAAACAAACATAACTATTGGACTATGGCAAGTAGTGTAGGATTGTTTAGGTCAGGGGAGAACCAAATAATTTTCACCAATTCTTGAAAGCTGAAGTCCAGGCAAACAGTTAAACTTATAGATGAAATACTTTCATGTGAGTGTGATTAGGTCTGGCCTCCCCCCCCCCCCCCCCCCCCCCCCCCCCCCCAATTTCTAGTGACTGGACAGTAAGAGGAGAAGCACCAGACTGATGAGATTATCTGTCACTCTACACAATCCTCCTTTCAGCATGTTTCTTGTTAGCACATGAGCACTGTGGCGTATGTGACTGACTGTTTAGGATGCTTCTTTTTCTCCCAGAGTTCTGCTACATAAGGGATTGTAAGAGGCGAATACCAAGTCGAATTCAGGTACTTACACCTGAATTGTAAGTTGTTATTGTGCAGCACTGTAGAAACTGTTGTCGCTATAAAAATAGTGTATTATAATAATACAAATGGAAATGATAGCATAGGAAAAACCCTTACTGTAGCCATCGGGGTAGAAGCACCATTTGACCCCAGTAATAGACGAGTTGAAGCAGCATCCTCTGGAATGACATTCTTCGGAACTAATTCCTGGATATCCACAGTCTGTTCTGTCCGCCGGATTTACCAAGCACTGAGCCTTATCTAAGAGTTAAAATTGAAAATATTATTTGTGAAATAGCAATTAATAATGTTTACATTATTGTGCAGCCTGGTATATGATGTGCAGAGCCCTGTGTATTATGTGCAGCCTGGTATATGATGTGCAGAGCCCTGTGTATAATGTGCAGCCTGGTATATGATGTGCAGAGCCCTGTATATAATGTGCAGCCTGGTATATGATGTGGATTCTATAAGAAATGTGGCTTATGATAAGTGGGAGGGGCCAAATGTGGAGGGGCGGATTTTTGCGCCCCCCCCCCCATCCTAAAACTTCACCAGCTGCCACTGGGAGGGTGTCTACTTGACAGCATCATTGTAAGTGTACCTTAAGGTCTTGGCTGGTGCATGTAGGGATTGATATATTTTGTGACATGGGTTCCCCTGTATGTGTATCACTTCCCGTTTAATAGGACATACTGTAAATACAAGGGAACCAACCTAGTCTGTGGCTGTCCGGTGTGGTGCTGAGACGGCGTACTATGTTATTTGTTTCACTGCATGCCCCTCCAATGGCACCCGTTACCTAGGGCAGCTTCAGCAATGGACTTTATCCTTCCCGACTTCCTTTTCAGGTATGAACATAACCACAAATCAGTAGCACCACTATGCAACACCACAAGAAAATGCACAGCCAAAAATATGCACAGCCCTTAGGGTGTATTATGTTTACGCAGCCATGCATGTAAAGTAGATGTACTGATGTGCTACCTCAAGTATACTTTATTCATGTTTAGTAAATGGAGTTTTGTTAAAGAAGAAGTTGTCTGTAATTTACTGGAAAGCAGCGGCGGCCTGTCCATTAGGGGCGCACAAGTGCGACCCCACCCTATCCATGCGTCCGGCCTCCTGATCTACATACAGGGTGCCTGACGCATGGATTCCAATGGCAGGGTGTGTTTTTTTAAAGCGCATAATTAGAGCCAGAGGCTCTGACTTCAAAAAAGGGTGGGATCCTGGGATCCCACCCAGATGTGTGACAATAGCGAATGAATTTTTGCTATCGCCACACTGATCTCCTCCCGGCCAATCAGGAAGCGGGTCTTGAGACCCGTTATCCGATTGGTTGAAGGAAAGGCAATCCTATTGGATGCCTAGGAGGAGGAGGAGGAGGAGGAGGAGGAGGAGGAGGAGGAGGAGGAGGAGGGAGGAGCCACACAACTGAAGCCACCGTGATGCAGAAGAGGAGAAGCCTGCAACCTACCTGTAGGAGCCCGCAACCCAACCGCTGCCCACCGCTCATAGGAGCCCGCAATCTAGATGGGGTAAGTGCCCGGGGGGGGGGGGGGGAGAAGAGAGAATCATGAAATATAGTGATGTGCTGTTATGTAGCACAAACTGTAAGCTGGGAGTGAAGTTATATTTAACCTTCCGGGATAAGAAGAAAAGTTAATTCACATTTAACCCTGTAAAGACTGAGATGTCTGGCTGGTAACAAGTGTAACCTGTATTAACCTTGATATTATTAGTAACTTATTGTGCTGGAGGGACAGAAGACGTACCAGCCACAGCCATCAGTGCCACAGTGATGGTGGCAGATGACAGAGGCCTTGGTAGTGAGGGAACAGTTAATACTTCATGTTCCCCACTTTGTGGCTGGTTCTCCATATTTGAGCCCACTGCAGTACAAGGCCTGCCTAGGGACTTGGCCTGGAGTCACAAGGTGTAAGGCCTTGCTGAATGAACTACAGTGACTTCCCTGTGCAGTTAAGTATATACTACCGTGTTTCCCCAAAAATAAGCCCGGGTCTTATATTAATTTTGGCAACCAAAAACACACTAGGGCTTATTCTTTGGGGTAGGGCTTGCCATGCAGGAATCCCAAGTATAAACATTGTAAAAGGGGTTTTGAGCTCTTGGAAACCTCTCTATTACAGGATTGTGTTGTGTAAAAGGTGTGTGTTGCCGTGGTATAGTTTGTGTAAATACTCTAATATTGGCGCTTCCATGGCCTGAGTTGTTTAAGAGCAAAGCAGTGAAGATCATCTGAGCGCATGCAGAGGGAGGGGGGCCGAGATCCCTCGCTGACACCCGGAATTTCCATGGCCAGCCCCAAGCTGTTTTCCCCGCTCTGACCACTGCAGGAAGGGGTTCGAGATCCCCCCACCAACAGCCAGGAGAAGAGTAAAAGATCAGCTGAGTGTGGCGCTGCAGCAAAGGTATTCACCGCAAACAGACCAC
Source organism: Lithobates sylvaticus (assembly GCA_028564925.1). Taxonomy (NCBI): domain Eukaryota; kingdom Metazoa; phylum Chordata; class Amphibia; order Anura; family Ranidae; genus Lithobates; species Lithobates sylvaticus. The sequence continues at coordinate 38,026,824 of CM053027.1, read as the reverse complement.
AGCATCATACACAGACCACACAATACTGTAATACAGTGCATTTTAGGACTTCACAGCCCTTCCAAATAGGGCTTATTTTTGGGTAGGGCTTATATTGCAACCCTCCCTGAAAATCACAGTAGGGCTTATTTTCAGGGAAACACGGTAAGTGTTACTTTTCAAATTGCTATAAAGTCATGTGTCAGGACAGGTAGGAACAGACAAAAGTGAAATGGAAGACATGGTCTTTTGGGAGAAGTGGGATGCTGTAAGTGCATTGTGGCATTAGAGCTAAAAGTTTGTGACAACTCAAATTTACTGAAGTGTATAAAGCAACCATTATATTACTCCTAAGAGGTTTAGGTTTGGGGGGCTACAGCTGGCCTGAGCTGCTCACACAGACTCCAGAGTTTGTTTACATTCAGTTGTGAAAGGCTCCCTCTCAGTTGTGAAAGGCTCCCTCTCCTGGCCATGCCTCCATATTACAGACTCTTGGACTTCTTTGGGAACATCTCCTTGCTGGGAGATGTAAGTAGATGAGACCCATAGAGGTGGAATTTTTAACATGCAGTCATGACCAGGGAGTCTTTCACTACTGCTCTCTAGCTCTTTCATCACCTACTCCCATGCTCAGGATGAATTCAAGGCCTCTTTTCCTCTAGAACCCCCTACCCCAATCCCTCCAGTTATCTACTACTCCAGGCAATCTCTGGAAACTCATCTTTTCAGGAAAGCCTATCCTGCCTCAGAGCTGAATTATATTTTCTCCATCAACTGATCCCCCCCCCCAGTTATTATTTATTTGTAATACCTGCCCTTCTCTTTTAGATTGTAAGCAGAAAAGCAACCCTTACTGTAGTTGTTGGGGTAGAAGCACCACTTGACCCCGGGAATAGATGAGTTAAAGCAGCATCCTCTAGAATTGCATTCTTCTGAACTAATTCCTGGATAGCCGCAGTCTGTTCTGTCAGCTGGATTTACCAAGCACTGAGCCTTATCTATGAGGAAAAATTACAAAAATATTATTTTTGAAATAGCAATTAATAATGTTTACGGACAGCACATAAAAGTTTTGGGTGCTTAACCAGTTCCGGACCAGCTCACGCCGTTATACGTCGGCACTTTGAAGAGGGATATTGTTTTTATGGCAGCAGCTAGCTACCATAACCCCGGTATCCTCTTCTTCAATGAGTGGTCCGGTTTCCGATAAAAGTGGTCTCTGCGGCAATTCCGCCCCAAGATCACTTTTATCGGTGGCAGGAGAGGCCCCCCCTCCCGCCGCTCTCCGGTGCCCTCTGCCGCTTACCGTAGTTATCGGTAGCGCAAGGGTGATCGGGTCCTCTTCCTGGCTTGGTATGGAGACGAGTGAGGGGAAGATGGCCCCCACCCGTCTCCATACCGTTGCAGGGTGGTAGCGACATCAAAACATCACTTCCACCCATAGCTCTTTTGATACCCATCCTTGGATTATATCAATTTTTGATGAATAATATATATATATATATATATATATATATATATATATATATATATATATATATATATATATATATAATAGGGCTGTTACTGATTAAAATTTTCGTGTTCGATTAATCTATTTTTTTAAATCGATTAATCGACTAATTTTTGATTAATTATAACGCACATACAGATCCAACTACTTTTGGCTGACCTCCTTGCATTGCAACTCTGCATTAGTCAGTGGTAAATGTGGTATGCACTATATACAATCACCCAACACTAGTTTGTTTCCACAATCCATGACTTAACTTCACAGTTCACACAAATACGTTTTAAATTCAAACTGTAGCACTGACGTAAGTCATTTTTGTTTCCACAGTAGCGTGACAATCCCTCCACCTCCGATCTAACTAATCACTCTCACCTTATGGCATGGACCCCTGTGCAAACAGGTGGTCATGCAAGCGGGTATCAAAAGGGTTAACACTGACCATAAACTTCTCACGTCTCCTTAGATCTCAGCAAGGACACCAGGTCATGGGTAGAAAGAAAAGATCATTTGCTAGGTTATGTTGTAATGTGGTCCTGGGAGATGGATCATGTGCTGGAACCGAAGTAAGGGCAAAGGGAGTATCAAAGATGGCCGCGGCAGGTTCTCACATGTGCGGAACATAGCTGCGAACGAAGGGGAGTAACTAATAGAGTCAAGGAAAACTGAGTTTCTAAAATAGCCATCAGACGCCGCCCTCAGGGTGGAGTTGATGCTGTAGCGGCCGATCGCCCTGTATGGTACCTGCAGGATTTTTTATCCAAGGAGAAAAGTATGTTGTTTCTTTTGTCATAATAGAGGTACCTCGAAATAGCATATTGTGATATTTCAATTTTAAGCCTGGTGAAGTCAGAAATACTAAAAGAGGTCACTTCCCCCTCCCTGTAGAACCAGGTGACTAATTTATATGACCCCTTGAAAAACTGGGCTGCCGCAAACAATGTCTCAGGTTGTCTCAGAGTGAAGCCACAAAAACTTTTAGTTCAAGGGAAATCTGAGTAAATAACCCATTGTATCAGAAAGACCAGATATCCCAAAAGTCAACTTCAATATGGACTCAGAGGCTTAGAGGACAATGGCTGGGAAACGAAAGAGAAGGTTTATTCCGACTGGACAAACAACGAAAGTAAACATGGAATTGTTCTCCCCGAAAGTCAAAGTTCACTTGAGACACTATGAGAAAACATTGAAAAAAAAAAAGAAGAACCTTATGTACAATTTGTTTTTTTTTTATATATATATATAATCATGAATACCCATATATCAGAAATAGGGTTATGGTATTTTTACTATAGTGCAAATGGAAAATTGTATTTAAGTAACCATTGCAAATATAAAGACAAGCTGGGACCGCATACCTATGAAAACATACATATTACAGAGGTGATCTCAAGACAATTAGGTTGAAATCGGAAACACGTCATTGTTCATATAAACATCAATTTTCTTGTGTGATTCTAAGTGGTCACGTATAAAATCATTGATTATATTATGCACAAATTACTAGAAACCCATGAGCCATATAGACATATATTCACATCCCCAAAATTCAAACACTCATTAAATAAAAATACATCCTTCTTGGGTTTTTCTTTTTTTTTGTTTTTGACAAAATAAGTTAAATATACAATTGTTATCCTTAGACGCCCCCCAGTGGCTGAAGGTAACATTACCTTTGGTGCTTGGCCGATCGTAAACACGCCCCCAACCAATGGAGAGCAAGCCAAACCTTCTGGGCTGAGCTCATGATAAATTTATAGATCTATTGTCCCAGAATGATATAAAAGTTTGGGAAAGCCCTAAGGAAAAGATCACAGACCCCTCACCAGACACACCCCCGACATCAAGAAGTCTGCTGATATTTGACCATTCTCCATCTTGTTGGGCTTTATGACTGGGACCATTCGATGTGCATAGATCTTGGTGGACATCCTCCCTTTAAGCTGATTGGTAAGATCCAGACCACACAAATGCTATTTTTTTCCCGGCTTGAAATCATAGGAATCATATTGTAGAGGTTATGTATTGATGTTTATTGACTGTTGGGGGTGTATTATTATAACCAGGTTGTAGGAAATTCTATCATATGTTTAAGTCAATTTAGATTTCTGTGTCCCCAGGGAAAGTTTCATTGCTCCATGCAATTGGTGTAACTCTGTTGGCTAAATAATTAATTCAAATTGGCAATATCGTTCTGCTGACTCTGGGAGATATACTTTGAATTTCTTCCGGCCGGAGAAGTTTGGAGGGTTACTCCCCTGAGCGACAAGGGATATTGCGTTCTTGAATATAAAGGGTAAATTACCACATATTATTTTTCCTACAGACCAATCTTGACCCCATGAGTAATTATATCAGTTTTCCCGGGTAAAAACACATACAATTTTGAAGATGTTTTTATAATGTATGTATGGAATATCAATCACCAGATAATTTAGTTCTGTATCAAATTGTATGAATATACTCGCTAATTAATAAAATCAAATTTACTTTATTTATTGATTGTGTGAGGAGATATTGTATATTGTGGTAAGAAAACCCCATAAATTAACTAACTCAGGAAAGGATTGTGGTATGCACTGACAGTTAGAGAAAAATTTATAAAATTACCGTAAGGTTGGAGGCACTGAAAATAAAAAGCTGAGATCTTCATTAAGATCCCATACCACAATCATAACATAAATGGAGGCACTGCTGAGATATTTTGTAAGAGGGAATCTTGCCACAGTACAGAACATACTGGTGATTGTGTTTGCATATACATTGTGAAAAATATCGGTTGTATATAAATATGGAGCATAGTGATAATGAACATTGTTCATCCAGAGACAGCCAGGATGATGATACCACCCCAGCAGTAGCCACCCCAGCAGTAGCCACCCCAAGCCAGAAAAAGACTACTGTGTCACGGGAAAACTTAGGTAGGTTCGTTGACTATGGTGTAACCGACCATATTCGCAAAAGATTAGATAAGAAAGAAAATTTAGAGGAATTTGTTAAAGAGGAGAGAGAACAGGCCCAGAGGTTAAGCGATGATATTTATACTGAAGATGGTCGGGTGGTCCAAATGATTGCAGATTTTGCTGGCGCAAAAGACACAAAAAGCCAAGACAGAATCATATTACGGTCTTGGCCGATTCTGTGGTTTTTATGCAATATATTGGCAGAACTCATTACAGCTTTAAAAAAAGAATTGTTCACCACTCGCACCGAAGTAAAAGATAAAGCAGAAAAAATAGAATCCCTACTAATAAAAAACCAACAGGGTGAGAGTAGACTCAGACAATCTAAAGAGAATCAGGAAGAGCTGAAGGTCCAGCTCCAGGGTGCCTTGCACCAAAATAAAGAACTACAAGGGAAATATAAATGTAAACAAGAATATGCTGACAGAAATAAAGAAAAGGAGGCAGAAATTGAGAAACTTAGATCTGAGATGAAAGCAATGGAGGGACAGATAAAAAAAATAATGAAACAGGTAGACCATAAATCCATGAGCCAAAGTCATATAGAGGAACAGGAAATGGAAAAATGGAAATCTCCATATTTCCGGGGGACACAGGTAAATTACAAAGAGACAGATTCAGAAGACAGGTCACCCCCTAAACTGCACAGATACTCCCCAGAATGTACAGATGAGGAAGTTAAAAAAACTTCAAATGGACAGAAAAAGAAGACTAGGACCCCAATAAAAAAATATGACACCCCCAAGGTGATAAAATTTATAAAAGAAACTGTTCCTGTTTTCTCAAAGAAGGGTTCCCAAACCATTACTGACCATATAGGAACCTACGAACGTACCCTGGAAATCTTAAATATTCAGGACGATCGTACCAAAATTGAATTATTGCCATGGATATTCGAAGAAAAGTACAAACAATTCTTTGATTCATTGCAGGATCTATACGGTCAGTCATGGAAAGAAATCAAACATAGGTGTCAAATGGAGTTTGGGCCCTACAAAACTGTTACCGCTGCCAAAGCCGCGGCTTACAATTTGAAATGTGGCCATAATCAGAGTCCCACAGAATTCCTAGCTATACTGAGAAGCGCATATTTTCTGGCGGAAAAGGATCCCAATCCGAATCAGCCAGAATTCAGGACTTTATTTTTTGAAGCACTACCTGCATATATAAAATTAGGACTAGCGAGGGATTTAAAGAAAGGACGTCCCCTGGATTGGTTAGTCAGGGAAAGTGATCACCTGTACTCGATCCAGCAGTCCAGTGAAAATGGGCTAAAAAGGGAAACCAAACCCAACCTTAAAACCATCGCAGCCACTACCGTGAACCCCCAACTCCATGAACTACAGACAGAGAGGAAGTCATACGCGGAGGTAGTCCAGAATGGGAGACCCATGGGGTCTCCCGGAGCTACGCCCCAGTCACCGCAGATGATAGAGGATAGACAAAGATTGCCAGGTTACGGTAGTGAGGGTGAAAGGGACCTCAGGTACAGAAATAGCCAGAGGGGATATCTACAGGGATCCCATAACAACCAACAATCAAATTGGAATCGAGATCCCACTGCCACTAGATACCCCTACTATAATAGGAACCCCAACTTTGTCAGACACCAAAATTTTAACAGAAACCCAAATTTTCCAGGGTACCCACGCTCTAATAGGAATACAAACTTTCACGGCCACTCTGGATATTACAGAGACCCAAATGTTATAAGAGGTCCAAACTCTAACGCAAACCCTGATAATCGTAGGACACCTCCTAATCAGGAACAGGTCAATCACCCCAGGACTAGGGTAACTCCTCCAATTTCCCAAAACCAAAGGGAACCACGGGAACCCCCAAGAGAAGGGCCACAGCACCAAGACCCGAGAAGTGGTGATGAATCTGATGCATCATTACAATCACGCCCTGAACACAACCGGGTCAGACGAGACCGGGGAAATCGTCAAGATACCCTGGGCCGGCGAATCGAGCAGGTAGAGGCACAAATTAATCAGATGTGCGAACAAATGACACACCTGATCAATTACCAATCTACCAACCCATCTTTTTTAGGGGCCACTCCTGTGGCCAGCACAGGGCCACAGAATGTTTAGAACCCCAGACAATCCCACTGCAAGGAACAACCCTGGGTGCGATGACAGGAGACATGCAACACACCCCTGACAGGCCCCTAAAAAGGGGGAAGCAGGGTGGGATTGTTAATTCTGCTCCTATTTTTCAGTATCCTTCCAACCCTTCTAATATAAATGAGCCACTGAGAACCATGATAAGTAACCAATCGGACAGGATACCTTCCACTCCATGTGCATCCATCTCAAGTAGACCCCGCAGGCCATCCCACGGAAATCATATACACAGAGAAGCTGTGGCATGCGGTGAGATAAATGCCGAATGCAAATTGTTGGAAAACCCACAGATCTTCAACCATGCTAATTTCATGTGTGAGTTGACTGAATCTGATGGAAGATATTTCACAACTGTAAAGGTACAAGAGGCCAATGATCATCCCATTTCAGGGTTAATTGACACGGGATCCCAAGCTACCATCCTGGCGCAGGAACAATTTAATGAAGTAATAAAATCAATGCCCAGCAAACCGAAACTTAGAAGTTTTGATTGCTCACTAATCGGGGTGGGGGGAGAACCACTGCAAGTCATGGGTACTGCATGGCTTAAACTTAAATTAGGTAATCAGGAAATCAGGCACCCCGTTATCATTGCAGATCTCCCAAACCATCACATGATCATTGGAATGGATCTCCTTAAGAGGCTTAACACGATTGTCGATTGCGTGAATCAAGTGATGTGGTCACAGGTCAACTCCCCGATTAAATTTGAAAGGCTTCAAATTCCCCATTCCCGGCGACACTGCCACCTGGTGGAAGAAAGGCCCGGTTCTCTAGAAATCCATTTCAGGAATAGTCAGTTCCCCGATGTCACGGTCATTCAACCTGACGATCAAGGCCTGGAGGTAGGAAACGAGGAACATGTGTTCAGAATTCCCCGAGATAAAATAAAAGAAATCTCCCTCCAGGATAATGTACTGACCATATCCTTCCACCAAAAAGATAAAATTAGGAAAGGGGGAAATCACGCCCAGTTCCTGACAGAAATAGAAAGGGTTAATAATGACCTCTTTATACCTATCCGGATAAATGGTTTTAATAGGTCAAAATACGCCAAAATTGATCTAAAACAAGAACATAGCTTTGTAAGCCATGGCCTTGTTAGTCACCTTTGTGATAGAGAAATGATACGCTTCCCCACTCCTCAGAGGCATTGGATGACAGATGCGATCAATGACTCTGAGGACCATGACTCAGTCGCTAAATGCCTCCTAGAGATCACTATAGGTAATAAGACAACCACCCACGTGTTCATAGTGCTGGATACTCCACAATCCCAAATATACCTTGGCAACGACCTATTGCATCGCTTTGCTGCCCAAATTGACCTGATAAACGACTGCATATGGAGTCGACTAAAGGGGGACCCAGAGGGATACCAGGATATGACCTCAGCCCTGAAGTTCCAGCAACAGATGCCCTACGCTGTTGAGATTCAGGTAGCTCGAGAAATTATCATCCCCAGGGACATTAAAAATTTCCTACTCCCCATCAACGTAAAAAAGGGACAAAAACTGAAGGGACCAGACGCATTAATATGTCTGTCCCAGAGAATACAAGAGGAGGGAATAAAAATTACCCACACACCCTTGATAAATACGCATCAGTCAATGATGTCTGTCTACATACACAATCTCTCAAATCAGGACCTTAACCTACCCAAGGGCACCCTTATCGGCCTGGCGGTAGAGACGGGGTATCACACATTCGGGATCACCAACCAAGTGATTGGGCTCATACCGGATGAATATTTATCCGATGAGAAATTAATTGAACAATCATTCAGTTCTACCCCGGAGGGCATATTCACCATAGAATCCATTTACCCCTTCGATTCTAAGGATGGTACCTGTCGAATTGAAGAAACATCTCTTGTCTTTGAACAACCAATCAAAGAACAAGAGTACCCTAAAAGTCTTGATTGGGAAAAAAATACACCTAGCACACCAAATGACCTGACCACCAGACTTGAGGAGGCATATGAGATAGGTAAACCAGAAACATTTCCGGGTTTCAAGGAGATAGTCGAAGAGATCATAGCCCTAGCTGATGCCTGCACCAATGATCTTGAACGACAATTGCTCCGTGAACTCCTTTTCGAATTCCAAGATATCTTCGCTCAGGATTCCTACGATTGTGGAAATACTGATCTCCACATCGCCAAAATCCAAACCGACCCTCAGGCCCCACCGGTATTTGTAAAACAGTATAGACTTCCGCTAGCCTCCTATGAGTCGCTATCGGAGATCATTAAGAAGTTACTCGAACGGGGTATAATTAAACCCATCCACAGCTCATACAACCACCCCATACTGGGAATCCTAAAACCCAACGGACAGTGGCGCCTATGCGCTGATCTCCGACAACTCAATAAGCGTGTCTACATGTCAGGATGGCCCGTACCATACATAGACCAATGCCTGGCCCAACTTCAGGGATCCCAGGTGTTCTCGGCCCTTGACTGTGCCCAGGGGTATTGGACCATAAAAGTCAGCGAAGAAGATCAATATAAACTAGCATTCAGTTTTGGAAATCAGCAATACTGCTGGGTGCGCATGCCATTCGGTTATATCAATTCTGGCCATGAATTTGCAGTCTTCATGCACAAGGCCATGCCCGATGCCTCGGAGCGAGGAACATTGACATACGTCGATGACATCCTCATTAAAAGTACCGACATGACCAAACACTTCATAGAACTCCGACACATTTTGGGCCAGCTAAGGGTGGCCGGAGTGAAATTATCCCTTCAGAAAGCACAATGGTGCCGCACCCGAGTTAACTTCTTAGGCCATGAAGTCACCTCTGAAGGGTTAAACCCCCAAAAGAAGAAGGTTGAGGCAGTGTTTAATTGTAAGGTCCCTACTAATCTTAAAGAATTGAGATCATTTCTAGGACTGGTGAACTATTCGCGCAAGTTCATCGACAATTACGCAGAGATTAGCAAACCATTACTTCACCTGTTGAAGAAAGAGACCGAGTGGTCATGGGGCCAGGAACAAACAGACGCTATGAAGGAACTGAAGATACGACTCACCCAAGCCCCCTGCCTTGCGTATCCAGAAGGAGGTAAACCTTTTTTCCTTGAGACAGGATACACGCAGGTAAGTATGAGTTCCGTTCTTTATCAGAAACAAGAAAATGTCAATAGAATTATTGCTTATGCCAGCAAATCCTTGTCCTCTGTCGAGATTAAATTTTCGGACTGCGAAAAAGCTTTATTATCCACTGTCTGGGCATTACAGAATTTCCGCAGTTACATTCAAGGTGAAAGAATTATTGTTGAGACCGCACATCAACCTTTACAATATTTACAGAGTGAACGTATCAGGGACGGAAATGTGTCAAATAGCCGCATCACGTCCTGGACTCTGTCCCTACAGGGGTGGCCTCTGGAAATTCGATATAAACAGAACAAAAAAAGTCCAGTGGCCCAGGGCCTTGCCGAGCTGCACGATTGCTCTGCCCCTGACCCCTGCACAGGGACCCCAGACCCTGACTTTTTGGAGGAACAAATGTTGTCCCCTTACAAAGTTTATGATGATAAACATTGTAAACAATTGCCATGCGTTTTTGTAGATGGCTGTGCCTATCATCACAAGGACAAGGACCAACTCCTACTAGTGGCTGGTATCGGGATCGTATGGACCCAAGGTGTAGCCCCAATTTCTGTGGGATACAAACTTGGGCCGAGAAGCAGCCAAGTTGCTGAACTCGCTGCCATCCTAAAAGCCGTTGAGATGGCCATAAGTTATCACATCAAAGAATTTGCTATCATCACCGATTCAAATTATGTAAGAAATAGTTTTGTTGAATACCTCACCCGATGGAAACGGAACAACATGATAAAGAGTAACCATAAACCCGTAAAACATGGTAAGTTGTTTCGTCAGATCGACCACTTGGTAAGGGAACACGAGATCACACTGTATTTTAAGAAAACCAAAGGCCACTCCAAAGTCCTAGGTGAAGAGAAGGAAGGGAACGATCAGGCTGACACCCTAGCCAAAGAAGGAGCCCTAACAGGTGAGTTGCTAGATATAGATCATCTGTTAGGGTCAGTACAGTCGGAGGCCGTTACTAGGCAACGAGCTAAGATGACTGATAAATCAAATGTATTGCAATGGTGTCATGAAAACCCCAGTGAAGATTTAATTACAGCCCAAAAAGAAGACCCAATAATTGGCTTGTTTTATAAACACTTAGAATGTCCAAACCAGGGTCCCCTTAGTCGAGAAAACTATCCTGGCAAGGAAGACTTACGTATACTACTGAAATCCAAATCCCAATTCACACTACATCAGGGGTTGTTGATCCGCACCTCTGAGGGGGGTATCCAACAGTGGGTAGTTCCCCTCAAGTTCAGAGGTTTAATGCTACAGCATGCCCATGATGCTCCCACGTCGGGGCACCGCGGAGAACGGATCACCTATGAGATCCTACGGGATTATGCCTACTGGCCTCATATGTTGCGTGATGTGAAAGAATACTGCCAGGGATGTTTAATATGTCCTCAATTTCAACCGGCTTCACCCACCCATAGGGCACCACTTCAAAAAAGGGGGATATGCATGCCCTGGTCAGACCTGCAAATGGATTTCATTGGGCCTGTAACAAAATCTTCACGCGGGAATCGATATATGTTAACCGTAACATGTTTATTTACTAAATATGTTGAATGCATTCCCGCACCAAATAACAGCTCTGACACATGTGCCGCCCTTTTGATAAATCACATATTCTCACGCTTTGGCCTTCCACAGAGGATGGAATCGGATAGAGGTACTCATTTCACTAGTGAGGTAATGACCAAGTTGTGGAAAATATTGGGTGTAAAAAGGAAGTTACACATTGCCTACCGGCCCGCCTCTAGCGGTGGAGTGGAACGGTACAATCAAACCATTGTCAACATACTTAAAAAATTTGTAAAGGAAACAGGCAAGGACTGGGATGTGAAGCTCCCTTTAGTCCTGATGGCATTAAGGGCAACCCCGAATACAGTCACAAAAATGTCACCCTTTGAACTTATGACCGGAAGGCGGATGGTCCTACCCCAACATCTCCTGTACCGCACCACCGATCATAACTTAATCAATGCCACCACAACTCACCAATACATAGAAGATTTGCGGAAGCATTTACAATATGCTTTCTCATTTGCCCAAAGGCACACTGAAAGAGCCGCAACTAGTGCTAAAACATATTATGACCTCAAAACCACTAAGAAGGAGTATGAGATCGGGGACAGGGTATATCTTTACAATTTCATGAGAAGCCAGGTAAAGGAACGGAAATTCCTACCGTCCTGGAGAGGTCCATTCAATATAGTGGACAAAATATCCCCCGTGGCATATAAACTACATATTCCACGAAATGGTGAAATTACCGAGAGATGGGTACACATCAATCAGTTACGGGCATGCCACCCTAAATCCCAATTACGAGTGCTGGAGGACTGACCCTCGATAACATATACCTTCAAGGTCAATCAAGAGGGTTAACTCATCTAAAAATAAATAAATAAATATATATATACATTTTTCACGTTCCTATGTGATTACTCAAACCGTCTATTTCTTTTCTCACAGTGTACACATCCAAGAAATGAAATCCCTGCCACAATCCGAACATGAAATCAAAAATGACAGCGACCAGAAATACCCAAAACGGAACCCGACCATGAGACGGCCCCAGGAAACCACCACATGGAAAGTCCTTGGTATTCTGCTATGGATGTCCATACCAGGCCGGACCAGCCTAATCGCCCGACCAGGACCTTCCTCAGGAATATTAGTCCAAGAAGCCCCCGGATTTATCTTAACCGACAAAAGGATTACCACCCAAAAAGTATGTGTAAGCGTGGATCCAAAGACCTCTATAGAAAGACTTTTTAACCCACAGAGGATCCAATCCCCCGAGATTAAGGAATGGTACTCCATGCACCTGAAAGCAGCAAAAACTCGTGTGGACGAGATACTGACCCAAGCTCGTAAGCCATTTGTCCCAGTAACCATTACACGCGAGAAGAGACCCAAGAGGTTCGTGGGGGTCCTGATAGCTGGACTCATATTCACAGTCCTTGGAGCCGTAGTGTCCACCACCATATCTGCTGCTAATACAGTCTCAGTAAAGACTCTTGCAATGGAAATTGAAAATTTACAAATGAATATTCAAGCCATCCACCATGAACTTGAAACGCAGAAAACTGAGTTCACCGACTTCCGCACCATCATCAATGACACGGTGGTCACTGTCAACCTGCACTCAGAACTGATCACCCGGTCTATCGACCTCCATCAAAGTCATGAGCTATTCAAAAGGGAACTACTATATATCCAAGAACCAATTCTATTCCACACACTAGCCTATCTAAACGAAATACAGAATGGAATGAACGATCTCTCCCACGGACACATTCCCCTTTATTTTGTGTCCACTGAGATGATAAAAACCCTCCTCACCAGGGTCAATGGAGGCGAAGTAGAAGACTTTCAAGTCAACCTGGCTTTCGAAACAGGAAGTGCTATGCCACTATATATCAATCCAGAAGATCTTGAAGTATGTTTTTTGTTAGCCATACCCTTCGTCTCCTCTAAGAATATCTATCAGATGAAAACAATCCATAATGTTGGAACATGGAGGGACGATATTCACGTACAGATCAAAACCCCAGACCTGATTGCCTATCAGCCTTGGATGCCGGATTTATACGCTATACCCCTGTTGAAGGAATGCACGCGATTCAAGGACATCAACTTCCAATGTAACGGAAACCCATTTGTATATGACACCACCCACGCACTATGTGGCATGGAATATAAGAAACATGGTTCCGAACAATGCGAAGTACAAATGCGGAAAACTACAGATACATCAGAAGTCCAAGAAATACTCGTGAAAGACGAATGGCTGGTCAGCACTCCATTGAAAAACATGAGCATATTTTATGAAAAACAAATCATGAGCCGTGTCATAGCTCTACCTGCTACAGTATCTATTATCAAGGTCCCCGCCAACGCGAGAATTACAATCGGGAAAACCACATTGTATCCGATAGGAACCGAAATCTGGGAAGGGGAAGTTGAAAGTGTCGATGCCTTCCAACATCAGGACATCCCAATGAACCCAGACCTCAAATTCCTATTAGAACATAAGCCTAACCACACCCTCCAGATGTCTATAAAAAAGAACAATCTATCAATTGAAACTTTGGACTATTCCGAGAAAGACCATATCTTATTAGAGAGCAGATCATATTTCCAAATGACCGATATAGTGATCCTAACCTGTATCGGACTGTTAATATTATGGTTAGTGGTCCTTACCATCCATTTGACAAAAGTATCCCGAGAAACCCACGAACAATTACCAACGGTCTTAAGGCTCATTAGCGGAGGTCACCAACAACTTTAATTCATTACACACAACGTTATCACCCTCTGATTCTCTCTAGGTTATGGAGTGAATTCCTGCTACGTATCCAGGACATACCCGGAATTCAAAAGGGGGATTTTGTCATAATAGAGGTACCTCGAAATAGCATATTGTGATATTTCAATTTTAAGCCTGGTGAAGTCAGAAATACTAAAAGAGGTCACTTCCCCCTCCCTGTAGAACCAGGTGACTAATTTATATGACCCCTTGAAAAACTGGGCTGCCGCAAACAATGTCTCAGGTTGTCTCAGAGTGAAGCCACAAAAACTTTTAGTTCAAGGGAAATCTGAGTAAATAACCCATTGTATCAGAAAGACCAGATATCCCAAAAGTCAACTTCAATATGGACTCAGAGGCTTAGAGGACAATGGCTGGGAAACGAAAGAGAAGGTTTATTCCGACTGGACAAACAACGAAAGTAAACATGGAATTGTTCTCCCCGAAAGTCAAAGTTCACTTGAGACACTATGAGAAAACATTGAAAAAAAAAAAGAAGAACCTTATGTACAATTTGTTTTTTTTTTTTATATATATAATCATGAATACCCATATATCAGAAATAGGGTTATGGTATTTTTACTATAGTGCAAATGGAAAATTGTATTTAAGTAACCATTGCAAATATAAAGACAAGCTGGGACCGCATACCTATGAAAACATACATATTACAGAGGTGATCTCAAGACAATTAGGTTGAAATCGGAAACACGTCATTGTTCATATAAACATCAATTTTCTTGTGTGATTCTAAGTGGTCACGTATAAAATCATTGATTATATTATGCACAAATTACTAGAAACCCATGAGCCATATAGACATATATTCACATCCCCAAAATTCAAACACTCATTAAATAAAAATACATCCTTCTTGGGTTTTTCTTTTTTTTTGTTTTTGACAAAATAAGTTAAATATACAATTGTTATCCTTAGACGCCCCCCAGTGGCTGAAGGTAACATTACCTTTGGTGCTTGGCCGATCGTAAACACGCCCCCAACCAATGGAGAGCAAGCCAAACCTTCTGGGCTGAGCTCATGATAAATTTATAGATCTATTGTCCCAGAATGATATAAAAGTTTGGGAAAGCCCTAAGGAAAAGATCACAGACCCCTCACCAGACACACCCCCGACATCAAGAAGTCTGCTGATATTTGACCATTCTCCATCTTGTTGGGCTTTATGACTGGGACCATTCGATGTGCATAGATCTTGGTGGACATCCTCCCTTTAAGCTGATTGGTAAGATCCAGACCACACAAATGCTATTTTTTTCCCGGCTTGAAATCATAGGAATCATATTGTAGAGGTTATGTATTGATGTTTATTGACTGTTGGGGGTGTATTATTATAACCAGGTTGTAGGAAATTCTATCATATGTTTAAGTCAATTTAGATTTCTGTGTCCCCAGGGAAAGTTTCATTGCTCCATGCAATTGGTGTAACTCTGTTGGCTAAATAATTAATTCAAATTGGCAATATCGTTCTGCTGACTCTGGGAGATATACTTTGAATTTCTTCCGGCCGGAGAAGTTTGGAGGGTTACTCCCCTGAGCGACAAGGGATATTGCGTTCTTGAATATAAAGGGTAAATTACCACATATTATTTTTCCTACAGACCAATCTTGACCCCATGAGTAATTATATCAGTTTTCCCGGGTAAAAACACATACAATTTTGAAGATGTTTTTATAATGTATGTATGGAATATCAATCACCAGATAATTTAGTTCTGTATCAAATTGTATGAATATACTCGCTAATTAATAAAATCAAATTTACTTTATTTATTGATTGTGTGAGGAGATATTGTATATTGTGGTAAGAAAACCCCATAAATTAACTAACTCAGGAAAGGATTGTGGTATGCACTGACAGTTAGAGAAAAATTTATAAAATTACCGTAAGGTTGGAGGCACTGAAAATAAAAAGCTGAGATCTTCATTAAGATCCCATACCACAATCATATACATCTAGAAAAATCTTAGTTTTATAAGAAAACTGTTTAATCATGATTTTAGATGGCACACAGTCCCCCTGAAGCTTACCATGAGTATATGAAGTATAGGTTTTGGGAGTGATACAATTATCAACCTGTGAATTCCTTGACTTTAAAGTTGAACTATAGTATGGTCAGAATGATTGGCTTAATTGATAAGAAGAGTGGTGTACCAAGTTTACTCTACCATATGCCTTTGCAGGTGTGAACGTAGGGCTATTGTCCCCCTTTACATGGCACACTGACACCTCATTGGACCTCTTGGAACCTTGATTACTTGTGTGGGGTGAGAGCACGTCCATCAGACGATCTGTATATCATTATATTTTGTCAATTGTAAATGTGATAGATCCTTTGGGGTCTTTGTAAGTAGCAATGTCTTCTTTCTTTCCTACTCTCCTTTTTCTAATTTTTTATTTGGATTTATTAAAATTTGTAATTTATTTATTTTAGTGATATTGTATTAAGGTCCTACAAAAGCTCCAGAAGAAGCCACATGAAACATGTTGAGGCAACCAACGTTTTTATTGTGACCACATGATTCTTTCATTCTCTAGTTTTAAATATTATTGTCTTTTTTAACCATGCTTGTTTAAATAAAATTATGACATTTGTAATATTAATTTGATTTGATTTTTTTGCACCTCAAAACTCCCAATTTTTGTTTCTTGGTACTTTTTGAATTTAGGGGAGGTGGTGCTTGTAAAGAATTCTCTGGCCTCTAGTATCAAATGTACTTGTTATGAATTTGTTGAATTCTTTTAATACAAGTTTGATTGCACCTGCCTGTGTGAATTATTGTCTCTGCACCACACTGCACCCCACCTACAAGCTGGGAATGTGGCCTAAATATTTTGATTGAAAGCACCAATCTACATACATTAGATCATGGGAGCAGTTAAGAAGTGACGCTATAAGGCACTATAGGTAGACAAGCTTAGTTCCAAAATTCTAGTGCACAGGTTCTCAAGCCGCACCTATAGTACATATATTGTAGATGTCCTCAAAAGACCATCTAGATAATAAGTTCAGTCATACAATGCCGAAGCTGCTTTTCTGAAAAGACAACCTCAAAACATGTCTTCTTGGTAAGACCTAAAGACCAGTTTGAATACTTTTGATCTAACCAATCATTCTAAACGAGGGTTTCTTGGAACTTTAGGTTTCCTCAGAGGTTGCTAAGGGTTCCTTGAGCAATGACAGAGAAGGGATTCTTTCCACTGACCATTACAATTAGGGGGTATTTTCAGTGTCAGATTTATAAGGGGGCAAGAGGGGCAATTTCTCCAGGCCTGCCTGCTAGAGGGGGCACCAAACTTTCCTTATAAAAAATAAATATAAAATCTTTTTTTTTTTTAATTAACAAAGTGTATGTGGATGTCAGGATACTGAACAGTTAAGCCTGACTTCAGAGGCAAAGAAAGGGATTAGGGCTTTTGGCAGATGTTTTACATCTTATTTATAAGAGACAAGTGGGTGAGACATGGGAAAAGTTAGAAAAATTTTGGAAAGTGGCAAGCAACAGTCAGAGTACAATTGCTGCAGTAGAAATGTGGTCCATCCATGGAAAGGATCTAATAAAAAAAAAAAAAAAAAACCGAACTGTATAGGGTCAGGTTAATGGTCCTCTTCACCCCTCCCGAGACCTCCTGCTCTCTAGCTTCCTCATCGCCTCCCCCCATGCTCGTCTCCAGGACTTCTTCAGAGGCTCTCCTATCTTCTGGAATTTCCTAATTTGGTCTCTGGCTATCTCCTATCATTTCCATCTTTAGGCGATCTCTGAAAATTCATTTTTTCAGGGAAGCCTATCCTGCCTCAAAATTTAATTATATACTTTCTCCATCACTCATTCCGCCACAGTTATTACCTTTTTGTATCACTTGTTCTCCCTTTTAGGTTGTAAGATCTCACAACCAGATCCCACCTAACCCTCTTTTCTTGTATTGTAATGTAACTGTACCATCTGCCTTTATATAAAGTGCTGCGGAATCAGTTGGCGCTAAAGAAACCCTGCAAATAAATATTGTAAATGATAGCATAGAAAAGACCCTTACTGTAGCCATTGGGGTAGAAGCACCATTTGACCCCGGCAATGGATGAGTTGAAGCAGCATCCTCTGGAATGGCATTCTTCGGAACTAATTCCTGGATATCCACAGTCTGTTCTGTCAGCTGGACTCACCGAGCACTGAGCCTGATCTATGAAGTATAATTGAAGATATTATATTATGACATGGTTTCCACTGTATGTGTGTCACTTCCCAATAAATAGGGTATAACATAATAGGAAACTAACCTAATCTGGGGTCCGCCGGTGTGGGAGCTGTGCTGAGAGGACGGTGTACTATGTAATCTGTTTCACTATCTGCATGTCCAACCAAAGGCACCTGTTACCAAGGGCAGCCATACCAATGGACTTTTAAGCTTCCTAACTTCCTAACTTTTCAGGCATGAACAGCACCACAAATCAGCAGCTCCCCTATGCAAAAGCACAGCCAAAAATATGCACAGCCAGTAGGGTGTATTATGTTTTATGCAACCATGCATGTGAAGTAGATGTTCTGATGTGCTACCTCAAATATACTTTATTCATGTTTAGCAAATAGTTTCGTTAAAGAAGAAGTTGTCTGTGTCATTTACTGGGAAGAGAGAATCCTAAAATAGTGATGTGTAGTTATGGTGTATCACAAAGAACTGGGAGTGAAGTTATAATTAACCCTGTGGGTTAAGAAGAAAAGTGAATTCACATTTAACCCTGTAAAGGTCTGGTAACAAGTGTAACCTGGTTAATCCTTGAGGTTATTAGTAATTCATTGTGCTGAAAGGACAGAAGGAGTAACAGCCAGATAAAGTGGTTGTGGTGACGGTGGCAGCTTACAGAGGTCCTAGTAGTGAGGGAACAGTTGATACTTCATGTTCCTTATCCTCACTTAGTGGCTGGGTCTCCATATTTGAGCCCACTGCGACTATCTACAACTCCACTAGTTAGGCTGTTGTGGAAATTTTTATTAATGTATGTTGTCAGATGTCCCCCAGTGTCAGTTTTGCTGTAATATGCTCATGCGAGCGTATTCCCACATACAGATGTTGGTGGAAGACCATTGGCTGTGGAAACCTTCCCGTGGACACGGCAGATCTGTTTGCTCTTTTATGATTGTTTTTGCCTCATTAAGAGACTGGCCACCTCATGGCGTTTCCATTAATGCTCCTAGCAAACCGATCTGCGTACATAGGAACAATAGCATAACCATACAAAAATCATGGCCCACTGAGCCATGATAGAGTACGGCTCAAGTCATTGGTAGCAGTTGGACTGTGCACCCGATCGTGTTCAGAGCCATGTAAGTAGTGTTCACTTTGTGTCTCACAGGAAGCTGGCCACATGGCTATGCACACGACCATCTGCACACGTCACTATTGGAATTCTATTTGAATACGTATATCTTCCACAAAGACTACAGTAAGGGTTATTTTTCTGCTTACAATCTAAAAACGAAGGACAAGTGATACAAAGGGATAATAACTATGGGGGGATAAATTTGTCAATTCAGAGCCTGAGGCAGGATAGGCTTCCCTTAAAGGACAAGTCCAGCCTGGGCTCGTTTGGCTGGGCTTCTCCTCTGGGTCACAGGAATGCAATTCGTTTTGCACACCTGTGACCCATTTTCAGCAGAGACCGGTCTGAAGTCCGCTCTCTGACGTCACACAGATCAGTCCAGGCACCGTGTAATCCTGACTCTGGGAGTCTGGATCCGCCAGGTGCCTGGACTGATAGCTGTCTAAGCGAGCCGCTTGGGTAGCCGAGAGAACTGAGCCATCGGCGGTATTCGATGGCTCGGTTCTCAGTGCAGAGACGCTGGGGGACAGATGCAGCACCACCTAGGTAAGTATATTGGGGGGAAAAACCCCCAAACCCATACTTCTCCTTTAAGAGGTGAGTTTTCAGAGATTGCCTTGTGGATTAATTAAATCTCCTTATATAAGCAAATAATTCCATATGCTAATAAGCACAATCATAGCTCTCTTGTGTGCCGGGAAAGCACGCTAGTTTATCTCCAAGTAACACAGATGCTGGTATCATGTTGAGCTTAGCAAAATCCTCCCTAGGATGATCAGCTGCTTTTATTTATACTGTAAACATGAATAACAAAGGAAGGCATGGCTTCAGAATCAGCCAATCAGATACTTATATCCTTTCAAAAGAACCAATCACACACATGTATATACTCGAGTATAAGCCGAGTTTTTCAGCACATTTTTTTGGATACAGTTGACCGACTTTGGGGCCCCATATTTAGGGGCAACTTGGTGCTAGGATCCATATTATCCATGCTATAGTGCTAGTTCCGCTGGGTTTGCACACCAAATTTGGGGTTCCTAGCACTAAGTGGCCCCCGAGATACGGGGCACCAAAGTCGGTCAACTGTATCCATCTGCAGCAATGTCATTTTGGGACCCTTTGGGTTCAGAGACCCCACATTTTGGCTGCAGCTAGGGGGCATCTAGGAACCTTTAACTACCGAGTTTGAAGTCTGGGGGACCTATGGCTTCAAATGGGCACAGTGAGGCTGCAAAATGGGCATTGTTGACCATCTTTTCCACTTACAGTAGCTGCGCATTCTCACCCTAGGCTTATACTCGAGTCAATACGTTTTCCCATTTTTTTGTGGTAAAATTAGGTGCCTCGGCTTATATTCGGGTCGGCTTATACTCAAGTATAATACGTATTCAAATAGAATTCCAATAGTGACGTGTGCAGATGGTCGTGTGCAGAGCAGGGGCGGACTGACAACTCATGGGGCCCCCGGGCAATAGAAGATCATGGGGCCCCCTTGGTCCCCACACTCAAGGGGACCAAGCGCACACACGGGGGGGGGGGGGGGACACGCGCACACCCAGGGGGACACTGGAGGGAGAGCACACACACAGGGGGGACACTGGAGGGCGAGCACACACACACCGGGGGGGACACGCACACAGGGGGACACTGGAGGGAGAGCGCACACACGGGGACACTGGAGGGAGAGCGCACACACAGGGGGACACTGGAGGAGAGAGCGCACACACAGGGGGACACTGGAGGGAGAGCGCACACACAGGGGGACACTGGAGGAGAGCGCACACACAGGGGGACACTGGAGGGAGAGCGCACACACGGGGGACACACAGGGGGACACTGGAGGGAGAGCGCACACGCAGGGGGGGGCACGCACACACAGGGGGACACTGGAGGGAGAGCGCACACGCAGGGGGGGGGCACGCACACACAGGGGGACACTGGAGGGAGAGCGCACACGCAGGGGGGGGGGCACGCACACACAATGGGACACTGGAGGGAGAGCGCACACACAGGGGGACACTGGAGGGAGAGCGCACACACAGGCGGACACTGGAGGGAGAGCGCACACACAGGGGGGACACTGGAGGGAGAGCGCACACACAGGGGGGCACACACACAGGGGGACACTGGAGGGAGAGCGCACACACAGGGGGGCACACACACAGGGGGAAACTGGAGGGAGAGCGCACACACAGGGGGGCACACACACAGGGGGAAACTGGAGGGAGAGCGCACACACAGGGGGGCACACACACACAGGGGGGCACTGGAGGGAGAGCGCACACACAGGGGGGCACACACACAGGGGGACACTGGAGGGAGAGCGCACACACAGGGGGACACTGGAGGGAGAGCGCACACACAGGGGGACACTGGAGGGAGAGCGCACACACAGGGGGACACTGGAGGGAGAGCGCACACACACAGGGGGACACTGGAGGGAGAGCGCACACACACAGGGGGACACTGGAGGGAGAGCGCACACACAGGGGGGGGACACACACAGGGGGACACTGGAGGGAGAGCGCACACACAGGGGGGGGCACGCACACACAGGGGGACACTGGAGGGAGAGCGCACACGCAGGGGGGGGGCACGCACACACAATGGGACACTGGAGGGAGAGCGCACACACAGGGGGACACTGGAGGGAGAGCGCACACACAGGCGGACACTGGAGGGAGAGCGCACACACAGGGGGACACTGGAGGGAGAGCGCACACACAGGGGGGCACACACACAGGGGGACACTGGAGGGAGAGCGCACACACAGGGGGGGGGGCACACACACAGGGGGAAACTGGAGGGAGAGCGCACACACAGGGGGGCACACACACAGGGGGAAACTGGAGGGAGAGCGCACACACAGGGGGGCACACACACACAGGGGGGCACTGGAGGGAGAGCGCACACACAGGGGGGCACACACACAGGGGACACTGGAGGGAGAGCGCACACACAGGGGGACACTGGAGGGAGAGCGCACACACAGGGGGACACTGGAGGGAGAGCGCACACACAGGGGGACACTGGAGGGAGAGCGCACACACACAGGGGGACACTGGAGGGAGAGCGCACACACACAGGGGGACACTGGAGGGAGAGCGCACACACAGGGGGGACACACACAGGGGGACACTGGAGGGAGAGCGCACACACAGGGAGGCACACACACACAGGGGGACACTGGAGGGAGAGCGCACACACAGGGGGGCACACGCACACAGGGGGACACTGGAGGGAGAGCGCACACACAGGGGGGGACATGCACACAAGGGGACACTGTGGGCTGGGGGGGTGACACTGGGGGGTGGGCTGGGGGGTGACACTGTGGGCTGGGGGGGGGGGGTGACACTGTGGGCTGGGGGGGTGACACTGGGGGGTGACACTGTGGGCTGGGGGGTGACACTGGAAGGGGACACTGTGGGCTGGGGGGTGACACTGTGGGCTGGGGGGTGGGTGACACTGTGGGCTGGGGGGGGTGACACTGGGCTGGGGGGGTGACACTGTGGGCTGGGGGGTGACCCTTGGGGGTGTCACTGTGGGCTGGGGGGTGTCACTGTGGGCTGGGGGGTGTCACTGTGGGCTGGGGGGTGACACTGTGGGCTGGGGTGACGCTGGGGGGTGACACTGTGGGCTGGGGTGACGCTGGGGGGGGGGTGACACTGTGGGCTGGGGTGACGCTGGGGGGGGGGTGACACTGTGGGCTGGGGTGACGCTGGGGGGTGACACTGTGGGCTGGGGTGTGACGCTGGGGGGACCCGGGGCCCGTGACTCACCGCTGCCGATGCTCCCCGCCGGCCCCTCCACTCTTTCCTTCCATTAGGGGCCCGGACTCGGCAGGTTGAAGCGGCTGTATTACATGCCGCGAATACTGCTAACAGCGCGCGGCTCCCCACTGGCCCCTCCTTCCCTCCCGTCCGTCCCAGGTGACGTCACGACACATACAGTAGAAGCACCTGGGACGGACAGGAGGGAAGAAGGGGCCGGCGGGGAGCCGCGTGCCGCTAGCAGTATTGTTCGCGGCATGTAATACAGCCATTTCAAGTGGCCCCTCATGTGGCCGAGTCCGGGCCCCTAATGGCCCCGGGCCCTCGGGCGGCGCCCGAGTCACCGACCTGTCAGTCCGCCCCTGGTGCAGAGCCATGTGGCCAGCTTCCTGTGAGACACAAAGTGAACACTACTTGCATGGCTCTGAACACGATCGGGTGCACAGTTCCACTGCTACCAATGACTTGAGCCGTACTCTATCATGGCTCAGTGGGCCCTGATTTTTGTATGGTTATGCTATTGTTCCCATGTACGCAGATCTGTTTTCTAGAAGCATTAATGCAATCGCCATGAGGTGGCCAGTCTCTTAATGAGGCATAAACAATCATAAAAGAGCAAACAGATCTGCCGTGTCCACGGGAAGGTTTCCACAGCCAATGGTTTTCCACCGTCTGTATGTGCGAATACGCTCGCATGAGCGTATTACAGCAAAACTGACACTGGGGGACATCTGACAACATACATTAATAAAAATTTCCACAACAGTCTAACTAGTGGAGTAGTAGATAGTCGCAGTGGGCTCAAATATGGAGACCCAGCCACTAAGTGAGGATAAGGAATATGAGGTATCAACTGTTCCCTCACTACTAAAACCTCTTTAAGCTGCCAACGTCACCACTCCCACTTTTAGCTGACTGTTGTTACTCCTTCTGTCCTTTAAGCACAATGAATTACTAATAACCTCAAGGATTAACCAGGTTACACTTGTTACCAGACCTTTACAGGGTTAAATGTGAATTCACTTTTCTTCTTAACCCAGAGGGTTAATTATAACTTCACTCCCAGTTCCCAGTTCTTTGTGATACACCATAACTACACATCACTATATTTTAGGATTCTCTCTTCCCAGTAAATGACACAGACAACTTCTTCTTTAACGAAACTCTATTTGCTAAACATGAATAAAGTATATTTGAGGTAGCACAGCAGAACACTTACTTCACATGCATGGCTGCATAAAACATAATACACCCTACTGGCTGTGCATATTTTTGGCTGTGCTTTTGCATAGGGGAGCTGCTGATTTGTGGTGCTGTTCATACCTGAAAAGTTAGGAAGCTTAAAAGTCCATTGGTATGGCTGCCCTTGGTAACGGGTGCCGTTGGAGGGACATGCAGATAGTGAAACAGATTACCGTACATAGTACACCGTCCTCTCAGCACAGCTCCCACACCGGCGGACCCCAGATTAGGTTAGTTTCCTATTATGTTATACCCTATTTATTGGGAAGTGACACACATACAGTGGAATCCATGTCATAATATAATATCTTCAATTATACTTCATAGATCAGGCTCAGTGCTCGGTGAGTCCAGCTGACAGAACAGACTGTGGATATCCAGGAATTAGTTCCGAAGAATGCCATTCCAGAGGATGCTGCTTCAACTCATCCATTGCCAGGGTCAAATGGTGCTTCTACCCCAATGGCTACAGTAAGGGTCTTTTCTATGCTATCATTTACAATAATATTATTTGCAGGGTTTCTTTAGCGCCAACTGTTTCCACAGCACTTTATATAAAGGCAGATGGTACAGTTACATTACAATACAAGAAAAGAGGGTTAGGTGGGATCTGGTTGTGAGATCTTGCAACCTAAAAGGGAGAACAAGTGATACAAAAAGGTAATAACTGTGGCGGAATGAGTGATGGATAAAGTATAATTAAATTTTGAGGCAGGATAGGCTTCTCTGAAAAGGTGAATTTTCAGAGATTGCCTAAAGATGGACATGATAGGAGATAGCCAGAGACCGAATTAGAGAGGCTCTGAAGAAGTCCTGGAGACGAGCATGGGGGGAGGCGATGAGGAAGCTAGAGAGCAGCAGGTCTCGGGAGGGGTGAAGAGGACCATTAACCTGACCCTATACAGTTAGATTTTTTATTAGATCCTTTCCATGGATGGACCACATTCCTACTGCAGCAATTGTACTCTGACAATCAGCACCAGCCATAATACCCCAAATAGCTGACAATTTTCTATTGGTTACTATAGTTCTTCTGTTGAAGGGTGGCAAGGGGAAGGGTTTTTCACTGTGATAAATTAATGCTGGTCATTAACTTCACTCCAACATGATGGGTTTGGGGCTGTTGCTTGCCACTTTCCAACATTTTTTTAACTTTTCCCATGTCTTACCCACTTGTCTCTCATAAACAAGATGTAAAACATCTGCCAAAAGCCCTAATCCCTTTTTAGGGAAAACAAGTAATTTTATAATTATTATATTTTTTATAAGGAAAGTCTGGGGCCCCCTCTAGCAAGGAGGCCTGGGGCAATTGCCCCTTTTGCCCCCTTATAAATCTGACACTGACAATACCCCCTAATAGTGATGGTTAGTGGAAAGAATACCTTCTGTCATTGCTCAAGGAACCCTTAGCAACCTCTGAGGAACCCTAAAGTTCCAAGAAACCCTGTTTGAGAATGGTTGGTTAGATCAAAAGTATTTAAATTGGTCTTCAGGTTTTACCAAGAAGACATGTTTTGAGGTGGTCTTTTCAGAAAAGCAGCTTCAACAATGTATGACTGAACTTATTATCTAGATGGTCTTTTGAGGACATCTACAATATATGTACTATAGGTGCGGCTTGAGAAGCTGTGCCCTAGAATTTTGGAACTAAGCTTGTCTACCTATAGTGCATTATAGTGTCACTTCTGAACTGCTCCCATGATCTAATGTATGTAGATTGATGCTTTCAATTAAAATATTTAGGCCACATTCCCAGCTTGAAGGTGGGGTGCAGTGTGGTGCAGAAACAATAATTCACACAGGCAGGTGCAATTGAACTTCTATTAAAATAATTCAACAACAGTTCACAAGTAAATTTAGTAGGAAAGATAGACATTAATACACACAAAGACCCCAAAGGATCTATCACATTTACAATTAACAAAATATAATGATATACAGATCGTCTGCTGGACGTGCTCTCACCCCACAAGTGATCAAGGTTCCAAATGGTCCTCAGGGCCCACCAAGAGGTCCAATGAATGAGGTATCAGTGTGCCATGTAAAGGGGGACAATAGCCCTACATTCACACCTGCAAAGGCATATGGTAGAGTAAACTTGGTACACCACTCTTCTTATCCATTAAGCCAATCATTCTGACCATACTATAGTTCAACTTTAACCTACCCTGTTGTCATAGAAAGTCAAGGAATTCACAGGTTGATCATTATATCACTCCCAAAACGTATACTTCATATACTCATGGTAAGCTTCAGGGGGACTGTGCCATCTAAAAAACATGATTAAACACAGAGTTCTCTTATAAAACTACAATTTTTTTAGATGGATATAACAATGATTTTGGCAAGTTCCTCTTACCCAAACACTTCCTTCCTTGAAGATAACCGTATTCCTTTCCTTAGTATCAATATGATACCATTAATCCAGGGAAGATCAAAGATTGATTAATATATCCCAAGGGATTATCCCCTATAAAGGAATGATAGATTAATGTCAAGGATCATAGCTCAGTTCAACAATAAACTAGAATCAGGTTGCCACACCCCTACAAAGAAACAACATACTTTTCTCCTTGGATAAAAAATCCTGCAGGTACCATACAGGGCGATTGGCCACTACAGCATCAACTCCACCCTGAGGGTCTTAAGTATCAATTGTCTGATGACCATTTTAGAAACTCAGTTTTCCCTGACTCTATTAGTTACTCCCCTTCGTTCGTGGTTATGTTCCGCACATGTGCGAACCTGCCACGGCCATCTTTGATACTCCCTTTGCCCTTACTTTGGTTCCAGTACATGATCAATCTCCCGAGACCACATTACAACATAGCCTAGCGAATGAACCCACACAGAGCCATTGGGAAGACTAGGGAAAGGAGGGGGGAAGGGCAGCCATAGTGAGAATACCCACCAAGACTTACTCCCTCCCCTAAACAAAACATCCCACAGAGGTCAAAACAGCCCTTTGATGGCGGCAGCATGGGAATTCATTTGTAAATACACTAGACAACCCGCACTTGAACCAGAATCCATTTTAAAAGGGGCAAGACTGTCGTAAGAAAAAAAAAAAAATATATATATATATATATATATATATATATATATATATATATATATATATATATATAAATATATATATATTTATATATATATATATATTATATATATATATATATATATATATATATATATATATATATATATATTATATATATATTATATATATATATATATATATATATATATATATATATATATATATATATATATATATATATGTATATGTATGCATCAAAAATGGATATAAGCCAAGGATGGGTAACAAAACCCAGGCGGAAAGACTAAGTGCCAAAGAGGAAAAACATGGGGAGAGAGGGAGAGACTCTAAAGATGCCACATGCTTAAAGTGGGGTCCCCAGTATCTGAGAGCACCCCAGGCACTCATATAACCACCTATTTCCTGGGACAAACATGGGCTATAAAGTGACACCAAGGAGCCAGACCAAGTCAGGAGTCAGATTAACACCATCATAAGAACTTCACAAAAATAATATAGTAAATTTGTACAGTAGACATGCAGATTAACCATTGCTTAAAACCCCTTAATTCAAAAGTATAATGCGGCGTACACACGGTCGGAATTTCCGATGGAAACAGTCCGATGTGAGCTTTTCATCGGATTTTCCAACCGTGTGTATGCCCAACGGTCTTTTTCTGTCAGAATTTCCGACGGACTTTGAATTGAGAACCTGTTCTCAATTTTTCCGTCGGAAAACCTTTCTATTGGATTTTCCGATCGTGGATGCAATTTCGACGCATGCTTGGAAACAATTTGACGCATGCTCGGAAGCATTAAACTTCCCTTTTTATAGTGCTGTCGAACGTGTTTTATGCCGCTGTGTTATTGACCATCGGAATTTGGTGTGATCGTGTGTAGGCAACACAGCTTGAGCGGAATTCCGTCGGAAAAACCGTCATTTTTTTCCGACGAGAATTCGATCGTGTGTACGCGGCATAAAAGTAATGGGTAGTAAAGGAGATGGAAAACCAAAGCACCTTAGGATGACAAAATCATCCCACGGTTATGGTTAGATCTATAGAAATGGCTGGATGTTTAATAGCAGACAGATTAGAAATCCATTTTGTTTCTCGCTGTAGAAGCAATTTGTCTACATCACCCCTTCTCTCATATAGGGGGATATATTCAAAGGTAAAAAAACTCATCTTTGTAGCTTCAAATTAGTGGTAAATCCCCATGTGGAAACAGGACTCTCAAACTTCTTTGCATTTACCAATACGTGATCCCTAATTCTATGGAAAAATGGCCTCTTGGTCTTTCCAACGTAGAACATACCACATTGGCATTTAATATAGTACACGATGCCTAGCGATTGGCAAATAGCCAAGAAGTGAGGTCTATACATTCTGCCATTGGGCAACAAAATTTCCTGTGCCTCCCAAATATATTGGCAGAAGTTACATTTGCCACATTTGGCAGTACCACCAACTTTGGAAAATCCTTTCTTCCTAGAATGTACATGATAACTATGGAATAATTTATCTCTTAAGGATTCCGATCTCCTAAATGTAATTTCTGGGTATTCCTTTATGTTTGGCAACTTTTTCATCCGCCCTCAAAAGGTACCAGAACTTGCTTATTATTTTTTGAACCTGACTTTGCTGCCCAGAATAACGTGTAATCAATCTTACATTACTATACTCTGTCTTCAATCTTGATCCATGTATTAGGGAGTTTCTATCTTGTCTGTTGGCCCGCTGATAGGCTCTCTTTAGTAGATTCTTACTGTACCCTCTCTTTTTAAGACGTTGTTGTCATGCTATAGACTCCCTCATAAAATCTTCCTGTTTAGAGCAATTACGTTTTAGGCGCAGATATTGACTATATGGTATACTTGATACCAAAGGTGCCTGGTGGGAACTATTTGCATTAAGAATAGTGTTACCTGATGATGGTTTTCTGTAGAGGGTGGAACCCAAACTCCCATTCTCATTCTTGTAAATCTCGATATCCAAGGAATCAACAGTCTTTTGATGGAAGGTAGAAGTAAACTTAAGATTATAATTAATTTTTAAGGCTTCCAAGAAGCACATCAAACCCTCCAAAGACCCCAACCAAATAAAAAAAACATAATCAATATTGAGGAATATACCTTCCACACAGGTATATTGCTCAAATGCTCCTGCAAAATGTCTCTTGAGAATAGGTCACGCTCCCACCTCCCCAGGTACAGGTTGACATATGCCTGCGTGGAAGAGATTTATTGATGTTTTCTTTATTTGGTTGGAGGATTTGATGTGCTTCTTGGAAGCCTTAAAAATGAATGATTATAATGACTGCATGATTCTTTTGTGCTCTAGTTTTAAATATTGTCTTTTTTAAGCATGCTTATTAAAATTATGAAATTTGTAATATTAATTTGATTTTATTTTTTTGCACCTCAAAACAACCAATTTTTGTTTCTTGGTACTTTCTGAGTTCACAACAAGCCCGGCAGGACAGCCACTCAGCCAGGCTTACTCACAGTTCTGTAGCATGACAGGAGTAGAGTCCAGCGGGAATGACAGCGTCTATTTAGAGGGGACTGAAAGTGGCCTGGCTGTCTGGTCTCAATCAAGAATCTGCCCAAAGAGATTAGGCCCTATACTTACCATATTCGTCAAGAACCTTTTCCTAGCACTGCTACTGTCCCTCACAGATGGGGTACCTGTCCCTATTCTGTCCACTCACCAAAGCGTCCAAAACCCGGGAGCCAGGGCCCAAAATAGGCTCTGCCTGACCCAAGATGGCTGCTTGGGTCACATGGGGTCGGCAGCATCCAATAGGATAGCTTCCCCAGTGACACAGCAAACCATAGAGGAACCTTGTTCCTCTTGGCTTCCTCCCCAACAACAGTGCCACTGTGACTGAGCGCCATCTGCTCTGGGGAAAATAGACTGCATCGGCCTACAAGCTGACCAGTGGGTTATGGTGTATTACCGTCTGGCCTGCCAACACACCACAACATACAAAATAGGACATGCACCAAAAAAAAAATAGATGTTTCTTTTCATTGTGATGCATTGCAAGTAACGTACCTGCATTGGGGTGTGATTGCATGGTGTGTTGAAGTGCCATTTAAAGTGAATGGCAACTGAAAGCAGTACATCATGTTTTAACATACAACAAACAGCTAGAAAACCACCCACTAAAAGCCATATCAAATAACCAATATTTACAACACAGTAATTTAGCCATATATGCACTGTACTTTAATTTTTATTTTCACAGGGACAAACCAGGAGTGTGGCAGGTCTCCATACCAAAGAAGGAACTGTGGCTACCCAGGAATCGGTGCTTCCGAATGCGCCAGGAGAGACTGCTGTTTTGATTCCAGCATCCCTGGCGTGAATTGGTGCTTCTACTCTCAGGCACTGGGTACAGTACAATGCTGATATAAATGAGGGAAGGTTGGGAATGTGATGTATTTAGAGGGATCCCAGGTGTAGTTCCTCTAGACACCACAAAATGTGTGGTGGGAAGTGTAATTTAGGCAGTGACTGGGATAGAAGTCCTTTAAGGTGGTATCCTACTTTAGTTTGCTTGGCATCCTTGCCCTGGCTATCATTAGTGTTCCTAGGTGATTATTTAGAAAGGATTGTTGGGAAGCATGGGGCATGCTAGAGTTAGTGTGTTCAACCTTCAGGCTGTTTAGGGAGTGACCAGTTCTTGTTCCATCCATTAGGAACAATGCAGTCAGGAGCCATTTTAGCATGAGCTCCCCCCTCGAGGGGAAGTATATGGACTAGACAGATTGCATTTCTCCCAAGGACCATATTCTACCCACTGCTAGGACGTGAGTTTCATTACTCTCCTCATCTCTGTGCTTTAAGACCTGCTGTACTCTTATTCTAAAGTTAAGTAAACTTCCTTCCTAAGGAGCCTAGTGTGGTGTTCTGTACCGGGGGACTACTCTTGGGTATGGCCTAGAACAGGCTAATGCCCCGTACACACAGTCGGAAATTCCAACGGAAAATGTCAGATCGGACCATGTTGTCGGAAAATCCGACTGTGTGTGGGCTCCATCGGACTTTTTCCGTCGGAAAAAATTTGAGATCCTGCTCTCAAATTTTCCGCCAACAAAATCCGATCAGACTTTTTCTGATCGTGTAGAGAATTCCGACGGACAAAGTGCCACGAATGCTCAGATCAAATTAGGAGACCAAACCATGGTGTCTCAGAGTCAATGTGTGGAGGGTTCCTCTTGGCAACCTTGGGAATCCTGGTGAGCCTCATGCAAGCAAATCACAGTGAGCTTTGTGTGTCGCTCAAGCGAGAACAAAAGGTGTTAATGGACACTACATCTGGTTCTGTTACACTAAACAGCTTGATCTGCAAAGCAAGGGTGTCCTAGCAGGCCACTAACACTTTACGAATAAATAGTAAGCAGAGCAGGTTTGCCCACCATGTATGTCTGCTGCAGCTTGACTAGCTAATGATTGTCCTGCTGCTGTTGGCAGCTAATGCTGTACAACTAATGTTTTCCTATTGATTTGGTATTGCGTTTAGTTGTTTGCTGTTGCTCTGCATATCTGTTGGAGGACTTTCTCTAACACCATTCCTGACTGTTGCTGGCTGTTGACTTTGGCAACACAGAGTCTATGATAGCTTGATAACCCATACCTACTGTATCGCTGCACTTCTACCCTTCTGTCCCATTCTTCCCTTCCTAATAGTAAAAATATGTTCTTACTTCCACTTTGTCTGTTACAGATAAGGCTCAGTGCTCAGTGAGTCCAGCCGACAGAACAGACTGTGGATATCCAGGAATTACTGACAAGGAATGCTATTCTAGGGGATGCTGCTTCAACTCAAGTCTTCCCGGGGTTAAATGGTGCTTCTATCCAAATGGCCAAAGTAAGATGCAATATTAAACATAAACTTGCAATAATTTCTCTAAAATGAGAAACCATAATTTACTAGACATGTGCATTCGTTTTCGCCCGAATTTCGGGTATTTTCATTATCATTTTAACAAAAGATAACGAATGTGCAGAATCCGAAAACCGAAAGATCCGACATGAACAAATGCTTTATTTTTGCTTTCATTGCAACAGTTCGATATAGATAGGAGATTCGACATGACGCTCACAATAGCGATCTGTGTCTATCGAACCTGTGGTCAAATGTGCCTAACCTTAGCTCTATTAGTTCAAGATTATTCTACATAGAGAGAAAAGATTCAACATTATAGAGACAATAACAAAAAAGTTGAATGTGCCTAACCTAATTCTATTAGTCCAAGATTATTCGACATAGAGAGAAAAGATTCGACATGAAGATTCGACGAAGCAGTCGCCGCGAGCGGACATTTATGGTCAAATGCTCCGCCCATAGGCTATAGAAGAATTCTAATGTTGGTTAACTAGTAATAATTAATAAATATAATTATTACTAGTGTCATGCAACATTATAATTCTACTATAGCTTGTA
The DNA here is from genome assembly GCA_028564925.1 of Lithobates sylvaticus. Classification (NCBI taxonomy): domain Eukaryota; kingdom Metazoa; phylum Chordata; class Amphibia; order Anura; family Ranidae; genus Lithobates; species Lithobates sylvaticus. The sequence goes on along the minus strand of CM053027.1, from coordinate 37,993,970 downwards.
AGCGGAACATTCGACCGGAAATGTACGATTGCATCGTTGTACAGTTTAGCTGCTCAGTCGAATCTTCTTAGAACATTCGACAGACACCATAAGCCTTCAATGACAGATTCAACCTTAATTATTTCGGATTTTCGGACGAATGCATTTTTTAACAAAATAATAAATAAAAACGAATTTCTGGAGTAAGTAAATAAATGTATTCGGACGAAAAGGAAATTCCGAAACAAAATATTTCAGTATGCACATGTCTATAATTTACTGTAGATGTCTAGAACCGTGAGAACACTTATACCTTGTAACAGATCTTTGCAGTTGACTGCCCAGCTATTACCGACTATGTTAATTTTGTTTGCCCTTAGAAAAAGCTGAGGAGTGTGGTGGCTCGCCCTATCAGAGGAGGAACTGTGGGTATCCTGGGATTAGCGCCGCTCAATGCGCCAGCAGGAACTGCTGCTTTGATTCCAGCATCCCTGGTGTGAACTGGTGCTTCTACTCTCAAGCAGAAGGTACAGTGCAATGCCACTTGCTATACATGATCATGGCAAAGTTGTCTTAACAGCTTACTAACTGTAAGCAGAGCAGGTTTGACCACCATACACTGTACATCTGCTACGAATAGACCAGCAAGGCTCACCAATCACCGAGTCCAAGTCAGTCAACAAAGTTTTTTTTTGTAGAAAAGGTACAAAAACAGCTTATTCAGGCCTGGCAGGTAGACACACCCAGCTGGAGCCACTCAAGACAGTGTCAGCGGTCCAAGGACTTGAAGATGGCAACAGCTTCAGCAATGAGTTGCTGAATGTGGCCTGCCTGGCCCACACCCAAAGGGCAGGCCTCCTGAAGAGAGGTAGATGTAGTCCCTGCACTGTCCCTACTCCACTGGAACCTTTTCCTACCTCCCTGACATACGGGGATCCTGTCCCTATGCTAGCCACTTGCATGAAGTGCACCCAACCCAGGAGCCAGAGTCTTAAATAGACTCTGCCTGACCCAAGATGGCCACTAGGGTCACATTGGACAGATATCTCCCTGTGACTGCAGGAAGTCATAGAGGAACCAAGTTCCTCACCACTTCCTTTCCCTTCTGCATTGCAGCTTCGGTCTAGCGTCATCTGCAGTGGGGAGTATAGACTGCACCTGCCTACATGCTGACTGCCAGCCTGAGGATTTTCCCTAACCCCATTCTTAAGATTCCAATGCACTCTTCCCAATGCACATGTTCCTGTGAAAGTGGCTGTATGTCTAAGTGGGTGCTGAAGCAACCACCGATTGGAACCATGGGCAATCAGAATGAGGAATGTTCCCAGCACACCATGGGGTTGATTTACTAAAGGCAAATAGACTGTGCACTTTGCAAAGTAAGTAAACAAGGTAAAGCTTTACTTTGCAAAGAGTACCCGATCACATGCAAGGAAAATAAACAGCATTTTTGCTTGCACATGATTGGATGATAGAAGTCAGCAGAGTTTCTGCTCATTTACTAAGCTCTGGAGCAACTGTACTTGCACAAAGTGCACAGTCTATTTACCTTTAGTAAATTAACCCCCATGGGTCTCCAAAAAATGGGTCCAAAGCTTTATTGATGTCACATGCCCGATGAAGAGGTCCTGCGAGGCTCCGAAACATTGCTGTTTGCTGTAACGATGTGATCGTTGAATAGGGATTTGGACCCATTTTATGGAGACCCATGGTGTGCTGGTGACATTCCTCGTTCTAACACCATTCTTGACCGCTGTTGACTTCTGACTTTGTCAACACTGAGGGTCTAACAAAGTCCATATCAGCTTGATAGCCCATACCTATCTCAGAATTTCTTCTCTTCTGTCAAATTCCCCTCTTCCCAATAGTCTAAAAATCTGTTCCCACGTCTACTGTATCAGCTACAGATAAGGCTCAATGCTACCTGAGATGAAAGGATAGCCCATACCTGTCTCTGCCCTTCTACCATTCTGTCCAATGTCTTCCTTCTCAATAGTCTAATAATCTGTTCTTACCCCCACTTTGTCTGCTACAGATAAGGCTCAGTGCTCGGTGAGTCCAGCCAACAGAACAGACTGTGGATATCCAGGAATTACTGAAAGGCAGTGCTATTCTAATGGATGCTGCTTTAACTCATCTCTTCGTGGGGTTAAATGGTGCTTCAATCCAAAAGACCAAGGTAAGATGCAATAATAAACATCATCTTATAATAGTTTTTCTAACCTGATAAATCATAATATACAGTACATGGCTAGGCTGGAAACATAAGAACACTTATGCGGCGTACACACGATCTGATTTTCCGACGGGAAATGTTGCATGTGAGGTTGTTGACGGCAAGTCCAACCGTGTTTATGCTCCATCGGACAATTGTTGTCGTACTTTCTGCCAACAAATGTCGGCTAGCATGTTCTCAAATTTTCCGCCAACAAATTTCTCTTGTAGGATTTTATTGATCCTGTGTACACAAGCCCGTCGGACAAAAAAGTCCAAAGTACAAATATGCATGCCTGCAAGCAGAAGCGGTCGGTCTTGTAAACTAGCGATCATAATGGAGAATTAACATTCGTGACGTGACAAATTATCAAATCTTCAAATGCAGCGCACAATTCTCTTCTTCTTTAATGGGATAATAATGGACCTGCTTTGCTGGTGATACTGATGACGTTTTTGCAAACAAATTTTCAAAGCCTTTTTTTATCTAGGGATATCAAGATTAATATTTATTTTTTATTTTTATTTGTGTGCAAGTTACCACAACACCATTATCCCGTAGTTTTTAAGATCAAAGATACAACTATGTTGGTGTCCCTTGTCAATTTTACATTGTATTTTATTTAAATGTAACTGTCTACTCCCAAACTGTTATTTAAAGTAAAACACATAGCTGAGTATTATTCTCCAGTGTTTTTTATTGTGCATTAAAAAAATAAAAATAAAATTAGAGATGCTATCTGCCAATAGAAAATAACCAAAAAGTGCATCCTATGCATCCAAAAATATAGAATTTTTTTTTTTTCCAAAAATTTACCAAATCATTATTCAACCAAAGAAATAATGTCAAAGCAATAACTCCAAGGCCAATAATAAATAACACGTTATCTCCTCCGATTCCGCAACATGTCTGGTTGACGAACGGCCGTTCAGAAGCAAACTGAAAAGCACGAAATGAAAAGCGATAAATTAAACACAAAAAGAAAAGCGCGAATTAACACTTACCAGACTTCTACTAACATGAAATTAGTAGGAGCCCAAAGGGCGGCGCTGAAGAACTGAAAAACCATGTAGTACGTCACTACGTTCGTAATTGTTGGCCAACATTTGTGTGACCGTGTGTATGCAAGAAAAATTTGAGCCAACACCCTTCGGACAAAATTCCACGGTTTTGTTGTTGGAAAGTTTGGTGTGTACTAGGCTTTAGACCTTATAACAAATCTTTTCATTGTTAAAGCTTTCAGAGGCCCAGCTATTACCATGCTTGTGTATTTTGTTTGCCTTTAGATCCAGGCCATGTATGTGGCGGCTCTCCCTATCTGAGGAGGAACTGTGGATATCCTGGGATCACTGCCTCACAATGTGCCAGTAGGAACTGCTGCTTTGATTCCCGCATCCCTGGGGTGAATTGGTGCTTCTACTCTCTGACACAAGGTACAGTGCAGTGCCATTCGATTTATGTAATCATGGCAAAATCATCTTAACAATTTGTAAAAAGCGCAGTAAGCAGAACAGATTTAACGGTCATGCATGTCTGCTGCACCAGTATTGCCAAAATGTGTATTTATTATTTTATTGCAGGCATCACTAAATGGCAGACAGCGGTCCGGATCCGGACCAAGCCACTGTCCCATCCAGACCTGGGTTGCTTTTTTAATAGCCGCTTTTGTTCCCCAGCCTTGGCCACTGTCATCCTCTGCATGTCTGGAGACAGGATGGCAAAATACCGGGTGCGGGAGGCACAGCTCTGCTTCGGGGGGCAGGTAATCTGAGTGCTGGTAATAAGCTGACTTCGGGAGGCACAGCTCTGCAATGGATGGGAGTAAGAGCTGCCGGCTGTTAACTTTTCATATTAACCAGCAAGTGATTGGTGGCTAGGATGTAGGGCGGTCCCAGCAACCAATCACTTGCTGGCTAATATGAAAAGTTAACAGCCGGCAGCTCTCGCTCCCATCCAATGCAGAGTTGTGCCTCTCAAAGTCAGCTTATTACCAGCCCCCACCCCCCAATGCAGAGCTGTGCTTCCCGCACCTGGCATATTACTATCCTGCCTTCTGCCCTGCGCTCGCCATCATTTTCCCCATTGACCCACTAGTTTAAAAAAGGCTGCTCTACCTTCCCCTATGACCCTTGTCATAGGAAATCCTGACTTCACACCCGGACTTACCAGCAGAAAGATGAGACAGTTGACTCAGGGAAATCTCGCTTAGTTGATGTATGGCCACAGGGGGAGCTCCCCTTGCTGACAGACATTTCTAGGCTCTCAGACCCACCACTGGAAAGTCTAAGCATCAACCAACTCAGACATTTCTTGCAGTCCCTGCAGAAGGCACTATATACCCCACGTGATCTCACCCTCTTCGAATCATTATGCAGCGTGGGGGAACCTTCTCGACACACGCTGTCTCTGCTATAGAACTACTTGACAACCCAGACTGATGAACCGGCCCTGACATTTGTTCGCCATTGGGAAAAGGACTTAGGGATTCAGTTTACTCCACGGCAGGTGGAAAAAAATCCTAATTCTGGCACATAAGTCCTCCATGGCGAACCAATACCAGGAAATCAGGTACAAAATGTTATCCCGATGGTAGTCCCTTACATATTTCACAAAATGGATAGGGCTTCTCCTGATAAGTGCTGGCGGTGTAACGCGGAAGGTGGTACAATTTACCACATCTTCTGGTCCTGCCCCATCCTGGGACCTTTTTGGGAGGAGGTAACACGAAGTAACCCGACCGCATGTCTCCTACACCTGACAGAGACCTATTGGGAAATATAAGAAGACACTCACGATGCAGCTCCTCAATGCAGCAAGGGCGTGTGTCCCTGCGTTGTGGAGACAACCACCAACCAGGGTCCTATGGTACTCCAAAGTCAATTATATTCTCTGAATGGAGGAATTGGCAGCTACTCTTCATAATACGAAAGAACAATTCAGAGACAAGTGGAGGCCCTGAAGACATTTCACATACAGATGCGTACCTGCAGGAGATGGCCCGCTCCAAAGCCCAATTGAACTAATTTACCAAAAGCGTAGAGCAATGTATTGGGGCATCAGTTAACTTTTCCGAAGTATGATACCCTCCCCCCCTTTTTTTCCTTCTATTCCCCCTCCCCCCTCTTTCTTTTCTTTCGTGTCTATGCTATTGATGAATCTTCAATGTTTGGTTAGCATGGTATATGTTCGTATGGACCCTTTAGGCCTCCTGGTTTCAATATTTATAAATGTTACCGTATAGGCAAAGTAATTTTTAAACTGTCAACAAATGTTCTCTTAAGTCTTGTTTGTTTTCGGCTTCTTCGTTTGTTTTCGTGCCACGCTTACCCTTTTAAGCAGGTGGTCAGACACAATAACTATCTTCGGTGTTCTTCACCTATAGCAGCCCTCTTTCCCATAAGGCAAGCGGTCCTACATTAGGCACGTACAATTCGTTTCGGTCCGAATACAAATTTTGACAAATTTTTGGTTATTCTGAGATTTGAATGTATCCGAATCTCACATGAAATAGTAATGAATGGTAACGAATTTTGTTGAAATCCGGTAAAATTTGTTTCGTTTATTCGTTTTCTAACAAATTCCAACTTTTCAGAACGATTTGGATCGGTCGAAAAACGATAGATCAATCGATTCAAATTCTGTGTGAAGAAATAGCTGGTGGTTAAAGTGATTGTAAAGCTTTGATTATTAAAATTAAAAGTTTTTTCAACTTAATGCATAGGATACTTTAAGGTGAAAAAACACAAGGGCTTACAAACCCCTTTAGGGCCTGGTATGGTTTCTAAGGGGAACCCCATGAGAATTTTTTAAAATGTTTAAAAAACGGTGTGGGGTCCCCCCCAAGATCCATATCAGACCCTTATCTGAGCAAGCAGCCTGGTAGGTCAGGAAAGGGGGGAACGAGCGAGCACCCCCCCCTCCTGAACCATATCAGGCCACATGCCCTCAACATGGGGGGGGGGGGGGGTGGGTGCTTTGGGGCAGAGGGCCCCCAGATCTCGCCCCCTTATGTGAATTTTTTTAATTCTTTATTTATTCAAAATTTTTCACATACATCAAAATAAAAATAAAGAGTCAACAGATCGTTCTTTACAGAATCATCAAGTTATTACTCGCACATTTTACTGTTGAAACTTTTATCCCTATTTCCCCCACCCCTCCCCCCCCCTTCCCAGGGGCATGGTTCCAATCCTTAGTCTCAAACGTTTCTCCACTTCTATCCTTTACCTCTTTTATTGATTCATTATTTCTACATATTTCCACGTTTTTTTAAATACTGTCCAACTATCCCACTTATCTTTGTAAGCTCTCCCTTCCTCTTCTTTCCCCCCTAAATCTAATCTCTCCATTTTGAAACTATTGTTTACTCCTATTATCCAATCCTGTATTTTAGGGCTTTCCGTTTCCCGCCAATTTCTGGGTATGAGACTTTTTGCTACGTTTATCATGGTGGAGACAACCGATTCTCTATATTTCTTACTTGGGCTCTCGACTCCGTGGAACAGGCAGACCCAAGGGTCTTCCGGTATTTCTTTGTTTGTAATGATTTTTATTAATTCTAGAATTTTTTTCCAAAATTGCTTAATCACCGGGCAGTCCCACCAAATGTGGGTCATTGTACCGAGTTCTTTACATCCCCTCCAACACTTTGGGGATTCCCCTACTTGGCATTTACTCAGCTTTTCTGGGGTGGTGTACCACCTTGCTAAGCACTTAAAATTCATCTCGGCCGTCTTCGAATCTTTAGCTGAGTTATGTGTTAATTGATAAATTTTTTCTAAAATGTGTTTCTTTGTGTTCCTAATTCTAATTCCCATTTCTTAATGTATGGAGGGGCTCCCTCCTCAACATTTTTTAATGCTTTATATATTCGGGCTATATTGTTACGTGACTTCCCCTTCTCGCAAAGTAACTCGAGAGGTCTCAGCACATTCATCTCCCTTACAGGGGAGGGGAGTTTCTCTATAAAATGCTTTAGTTGTAGGTACCTCCATTCATTAAGTTCCATTAGCTCAGTGTTCTTTTTTAAATCCGTGTAAGTGCTTAATTTACCTCCTGTCATAATGTCTTTTATCTGTGCAGTGTCTTTCTTAATCCAATTCCCTGCAATTGCATTTTTCCCCAGCGGGAAATAATCATTATTTTTTAAAAATATCAAAGGTGAGTTGTATGTCCAATTTTGCTGTCGGTGTACTTTATCCCATACTCTAAACACATTGTGCGTCAGGATGTGTGTGTTTATTCCCATCTTCCTATAACGTGGGGGATTCCAAATTTCCTTATTTAACTGTGTACTACTCATTGTGATTTCTAAGTTGACCCATCTTTTTTCGTTTCCTATTATTGCCCATTCCACCACTCGTGATAATATAACTGCATTATAGTATTTTATTATGTTTGGGGCCGCCAGTCCCCCCTGTTTTTTCTCTTTCTAAGACTGAGGATGCTATTCTTGGTTTTTTGTTATGCCATATGCATTTCCCCAAAATCAATTTTATGGTTTTAAAAAATGCTTGTGGGAGTGGGATTGGTACCATCTGAAATTTATATAATATTTTTGGGACTATGATCATCTTTATAGCATTTATATGCCCAATCCAAGACAGAGGTCGGGTTGTGATTTTTTTTTTTTTGTCTCCATCCTGATTTCGTCTAGCAAAGAAATATAGTTCATTTGATAGGTTTTTCTCATAGAACTTGTTAGTCTTATACCCAAGTATTGTAAACTATTTTTCCATGGGAAAGGGAAAGCCCTTTTTAGGTCTTCTTCTTCCTGATATTTAATATTGACCTTCATAATTTCTGACTTCGCCATGTTGATTTTAAGGTTTGATATGTCCCCATAAGTTTTTAAAATTTTCAGGAGATTCGGTAATGTAGTTCTCGGTTCCGAGATGAAGAACAGAACATCATCGGCAAATGCCGCCAACTTATGTTCCTCGCCACACGTTCTAATCCCCTTCACATCTGGGTTGTTGCGAATTGTCGAGAGTATGGACTCGAGCGTCAGGACGAAGAGGAGCGGTGACAATGGGCAACCCTGCCTAGTTCCGTTCCTCATCTCGAAAGGCAAGGACATTGTACCGTTAACTTTTACCCGGGCCGAGGGATTTTTATACAACACTTGTATCCAGTTTATCATTTTAGGTCCCAGGCCCATTATTTCCAGCATTTTTATCATGAGACCCCAGTCTACCCTGTCGAATGCTTTTTCAGCGTCAATCGACAGGAGTAGCCCTGGGGTCTCACAACTTTTCATAGCCCAAATAAGGAACATTGCTCTCACCCCATTGTCCCTCCCCTCCCGCCCTGGAATAAATCCCACCTGATCCGGATGGATCAAGTCTGTCATCCACTCCTTCAACCTTGTTGCCAACACCTTGGCATAAAGCTTTACATCTGCATTTAGGAGGGCTATTGGCCTGTAGTTTGAACACAGCGACTTATCTTTCCCCTCTTTAGGGATGACCGTGATGGATGCTGTTAGTGCTTCCTTCCCCATATCGTAGTTGATTCCAAGCCCATTCATGTACTGGCATAATCTAGGGATTAATATTGTTCTAAATTTTTTAAAATATGAGATCATGAACCCATCCGGGCCGGGACTTTTTCCTGGGGCGGAATCGTTTAGCGATTGGGCGACGTCTTCTTCTGTTATTGGTCTATCTAAGAGAGTCCTATCGCTTAATGAAATCTGAGGTAGTTTAGCATTACTCAGAAATTCCAAAATCTTCTCTCCTTTTTTATCTTTACATTCCTTTTGATTAATCGAATATAGGGCTCTATAATAGTTTCTAAACTCTTCTGCAATTTCTTTGGTTTTATAAAGCCTTTCCCCATTTTTATTTTGAATTTTTTCAATAAAGTTGGTTTCTTTTTTTTTCCTCAGCATATTTGCCAGATGCTTGCCCATTTTGTTCCCCCCCAGGGCTCTTTCTTTAGCCAATCTATGGAAGGTTTTATTAATCTCCTGGTCCATAATATCCCCAAGTTCCTCTCTTTTACAGATCAGCTGATGGAATGTCTCCTGATGTAGGCCTTTGTGTTTATGTTCTTGTTCAAGTTTCAAAATGTCCTCTGTCAGGGCCTTCCTTTTTTTTTCCCTTTCAACTTTTTCCCCGGTCGCAATAGAAATGAGAACTCCTCTGATATAGGCCTTATGGGCCTCCCATAGAGTGGCTCCTGAGACATCTCCCGTATCATTAGTTTTAAAGTATTGTTCTATTTCCTCATGTATTTTAATTACTAACTTCTCATTTTGGAGAAGATCCTCATTTAATCGCCATGAATAGGGTTGTCTTGAGGGGCCTGGGATTTCCATCTTCATTGTTACCGGGGAATGGTCTGAGATCGTCGCTATTTCAATGTTTGTTTAAGTGACCTGTTCTAGTAGCTTATGTTCTGTCCAGAAGTAGTCCAATCGCGAGTACGTTCCGTGTACAGGGGAGAAGAAAGTATAATCACGTGTTTTTAAGTGTTGCACCCTCCACACGTCTACTAGTTGGTACTGATGCATTTTCTGTTTTATCATTTTTAGCATTGCTTTACTTGTCCCCTGCACCCGGGACGTACTGTCGATCGTTGGGTCTACACAGAAATTCAGATCTCCTGCAAGGATCAGATCCCCTGCTTTGAAGTCCATAAGTTTTTTCAAAGTTTGTTTGAGAAATATAATAGGATTTTGATTCGGGCTATAGATATTAGCTAGTGTAAATATTCTTTCTCCTAATCTACCCTTCAGGAAGAGGTATCTCCCTTCCGGGTCGGTCATCCTATCTATTACAGTAAAAGTTATTTTTTTAGCAAGGCCAATCGCCACTCCCTTGGCTCTTGTAATAGGGGAGTCCCCATAATACCAGGTCGGGAAGTCTTTTGAAAACAGTTTGACGTTTGTTTCTTGGGAGATATGGGTCTCCTGAAGAAACACAATTCCCGCTTTGTATTGCCTGAGCTCCTCTAAAATTCGCAATCTCTTCCTGGGGGCGTTCAACCCTCTTATACATTATATGTTAATATGTTTATTTCATTTTTCATCGTTCTTTATGTAGGCCCTGCCTCTTTTCCTTTTCCCTTTATTGTAAACAATTTTTCTTGGTGGAACCTGCCCTGGTACCCTCCCTTCCTTCCCATCCTCCCCTCCCCCCCATCCCCCTTGGCCACGTTCTGGCCTGAGACATCCCTGTGGGAGTTCTACCCTCTCCCATCTGGATCTCTTCTCCCTTGGGGTGGTACTCCAACTGTGCCCGCCACCTCTCATCACCTTCTCCCTTATCTCAGTTTTCCGGGTGAAAGAAAGGTCTCAATACCAGTTCCCCCTTTTTTTTTTTTTTTTTTTATGAGACCCTAGTCCCTCCCCTCCCACCGCCTCCCTCCCGCACTCCCCTCTTCTCCGCCGTCTGTTGCTTCTTTAATTTTTTTTTTTTTCCCGTTCCTACCCTCACCCACTCGAATCCCACACGATCATCTCGCCCCCTTCCTCCTTTCCCCTCCTCCTCCCAGACATCTACTCCTCTCTTCTCTTCTTTCCTTTCTCTCCTTTTCCCTCCTTTCTCTTCTCTTATTTTTCCTTTCCCCTCTCTTTCTTCCTCTTCCTTTCTTCCTTTCTTTTTCCCTTCCCTTTTTCCTTTTTTAGGATCTAATTTAGTCCATATCGCACACTTAACGGCTCTCCCTCCCCCCACCCTGGTAGTATAGGGGGCCGCAGGCCCATATGATTACAGAATTCATTTAGTTCCTCAGGGAATCGTAGTGTCCTTGATCTTCCATCTTTGGTGCCTATCAGGCATGCGGGAAATCCCCAGTTGTATTTAATCTTTTGTACACGCATCTGTTCCAGAAGGGGTTTAAGTAGGCGTCTTCTCGCCAGTGTCTCGGGGGGCCAGGTCTGTGAATATTTGTAGTTCCGCCCCTCCAAATCTTATGGGGGGCCCTTCTCACAAACTAGTCCAAATTGCTGCTTTGTCCGCATAAGAATGAAATCTCACGATTATATCTCTTGGCTTGTCCTCAGCGATGTTTTTAGGCTTTCTTAATCTGTGTACTCTCTCAATCCTGAGGGTCTCTTCTTCTCCTTTATTTAAAAGGGGGTTAAAGATTGTGTTCATAGTTTTCATCAGATCTTCTCCTCTCCTCTGGGACTGCTCGAATTCGCAGATTTTGCCTGCGGTTTCGGTTTTCTTGATCTTCTAATTTGTATGCGATTTTCCTCTGTTCCAGTTGCATTGATTTAACCGTTTCATTCAGTTTCAGTATTTGCTGGGCTTGGTTATCTCTTTTTTCCTCTATGTCCTCCACTCGTTTTAGCAAATGTCCCATATCGGTGCGCAACAAAAGAATTTCCGCCTTTATTACGCTCTCAAGTCTTGAGAACATTTCCATAATTTCCACTTTCGTGGGGGTTTGATCTGTTGCAGCCTTCCCTCCGGAAGCGCCCCTCTCCATACCTGTCTCTTTACTCTGAGGCTGGGGTTCTCCTTTATCCTTCCCAATGTCTTCGCCTTTCTCTTGTTGTATGTCAGGTTGTTTCCCTGTTTTTGCAGCCTTAGGGCTTGACGCTTTTGACATGTAGTGTTTAATCGTAGAGGTGTTTAATTGCCCTTTTGATGTTTTATGTTCACTCCCTCTTCCTGTCATACAATTTTTTTTGTTTTTATCCCTCTTTCTTATTCTTTTACCCAGTTTTGAGCTTTGTTTTTTGTTTTTGTTTTTCTTCCTTGTTCTTCCCTTTTGATTGTATATAGGATTTAGATGGTCGGAAATTTTACATCTTTCGCTCCAACCCAGTTTTCCTCTACTAAATGTTTATTTTGTAGCAGAAGCGTCAACTGAATTTTGGGGGTTACTAAGGGTTCGTACAGATATTTAAAGTTGGTGTCCCAGGCCCAGTTGAGCCTTAAACTCTCGGACACACTCCCGGCTTTATATTTGTGTAATGTCCAAGAATGGAATTGACCCAACGTTTTCAGCCTACGTCAGAGTCCCACCATTCTGAGGGTATTGGGGAGGAAACACGGCTGAAGAGTAAAGGCCCAGTCTTTTTTTCTTTTTTTTTTTTTTTTTCCTTTTTCCTTTCCTTAAGCCCACTTAACCTCCTTCTCTATTATGTATTTTTGATGAAATTCACTGCAAGGCAGCTCTGGTTAAAGTTTCGTCCTCAAGGGTGCTGATTGTAATTCTGGCTCGGTACTATAGGCTCTAGGGTTTAAGTCCTGGTTGTATGCGCACTTCCGTACACCTTCACCTCTCGGTACATTTATGTCACCGTTTACCACAGATATTGCTGGGCTTTTAATTTAATTTAAACTGAGCTCTTTCTTCGTAGTTTTCTGATAGTATGCCCACAGACCGTTTTATCTTAAATGTGTATTTACCCACCTAGGAGGGGGGGAAGAAGAACACAAGGACCACCAGCTGAGAACAAGCTCCTCACGCTTTTTTATACATTTCATAGGGCGTTGTACAAAACAAACAAAAAAAAAAGAAAGGGGGATGGTAAATTTTTGTGAGCAATGCGTCCTGTCTTATCAGTATAACAATATGATGTTTCTTATCACCAGTCTTTGACCTCTCTTTTTCACCATTCCATTTTGCCGGTAAGTCTATTAAAGGTGGTGCATTGTATAAACATTTTAGCCTATTTCCCTGTGGGCTGCAAATCAGGATATCCTTCACTTGTGAGGGAGGAGGTACAACAGAAAAGCCAAAAAAAAAAAAAAAAAAAACTTCAGTCCTTAAAGCATAATTGAAAGCATAATTCAGCACACAGTCCTATAGTCCTTGAGTCCGTGTCTATTTTTACAGTACTTTGTACCTTTTATCAAGGGTCGTTTTGTGAGCGGATATATTTTTTTGTGATGCAACAAATTTATCCCTTTCTCACAAATCCGTTTTACATGTAGGCATACTTGCGTAAGCTGTACATTTCAATTCAACTTTTTTCAGCATGTACTGCGAGCAAGGTGTCCTTAATTTGAGAGGTAGAGAGCACAGTCGCAGAGAGAAAGCAGTAAAAAAAAAAAAAACAGTCCTTTAGACGTAGCACAGCAACCTGTCTTGCAATCCTGCATCAATATCAGTATATATTTTTACCATACCTCAGGTTTTCTTCATGTCGTATCTGGCTTCCTTAACAATTGAGGTTACTGCTGTGGATCCTTCTTACCACCTATGGGCCCTGTGAGTCCTGGGTTCTGGGATCTCTCTGGCTCTGCAGATCCGTCTTGTAATTTACGATCATGTACCTTTCAGCTGGAGAGGGGCGCTGGGAAGGTAGCGCTGGGAGGGCAGGGGGGGGGGGGGGGTGTATCTGCACGGCTCTTCACTTACGCCGGCATCATGTGGAATACAAAGCGGCGAGGGCTCCAGGAACTGCCCGGTTAGACAGGCAGCTAGTGCGGGTCTCCACTTTGGGGGTCCAGGTCGCTGTAGTTACACTACCCCACTACACTGCAGTTTAAGGCAGAGTAGGCTAAGCGGGACAAGCGGAGCGGACGGGGGGGGTCAGGACCGAGATCGAGTCTTCCCGCTAGATTGCCGGTATGTTGTAGGCAGACTGCAGCCTCTCACGCTGCTCGCTGCTCAACGGCCTCGGCATCTCCCGGGTCTCTCGCATCCTCACTCGGCGTTAGCGGCAGCACGTTCAGGTCCCTCCCCCAGCTGGAGAGTGTCCGCGTCACGTCCTCATCCTTCCGCCTCCTCCTTCCCCCCTTATGTGAATTGGTATCAGGTACATCGTACCACTACCCATTCACCAAAAAAGTGTCAAGTAAAAACCACAAGAAACTGTTTTTGACAGGTCCTCTATTAAAAAAAAAAAAAAATTGATGGATGTATCCATTGTTAGTCACAATGCCCGCTGGGCACCAAAAAATAGAAAAAATGCAAAGCCTGGGAGGCTACCCGTCTGCCCACTCTTCGCTTTGACAGTTCTTATATAGGCAAGGAGCGGGGCCACCCGGCTACGTCACCCAGTGGCACCGTCCCATCTGACATCACGTCACATCGATCCGAATTCTAATCATTCTGGAGAGTTGGAATTGGTTAGAAAACTAATAACTTGAACAAATTTTATTGAAAACGAAATCAAATTTAATGAAAATGAGACGAAACTAAACAAATTCCGAAACCAAACGAAACTAATTCCATAACCAAATTAAATTAGTAACATAAAAAATCTATCCAAAATGAGACAAATTTTCCCGTTCGGCACATGTCTAGCCTACATGTACTCAGTTGCCTCCAGGACTTATACACAATGCTATGGTGCCTGGCCACCACACCGGGGCAGGCACGAACTGAGCAAAGCAAATAGGTTCTTGAGGTTGGCACACAGGCAGAGTGGTTCAATGCAGCCCAGATACAAGGCAGGCAAGGTTCAGAATAGTCGGGGTCAATCCATAGTCAAAAGGCAAGCAGAGTTCAGAGAATAGTCAGATATCCAATCCAAGGTCGTCAACAAGGGAATCCAAACAGCAGAACAGAACAAACAGGCAGCTTGAGCACATGTAACCAGCTCACAAGCATGAGACTGCAGGCTTGGCTGCCTTAAATCAGGTTTGTTTTCCACCCAGAGAATGGCCACATCAATCACTTTGCAGATGAACGGACAGACACAGCGAAAACCAGAATGCTGGTATCAGCTGCTGTCAAAGAACAGGAGCATTTTCAGTACACGCTCCTGACGTTCCTATTGACTGCCAACACTCCCAATTTATGGGTTTTCGTAAGGGTTCCCCCGTGACTTTAAAATTATTTTAGGGGTTTCTCTGGGGTACACAGGTTGGGAAAGGCTGGTTTGTAGTATAAAAGCTTGGTATGACTCTGTTAAATGTTATGGGAGCTTGGTCATTGGTAAAGAGATTTTCGTTGGATGGATTGTAAACAATAGAAGAGCCATAGTCTAGAACCAGGGTAAGTATGCAGCTGTGAAGGGTAAGGAGGTTAGTGTAGCTTAGATGTGGATGGTTTAGCAATAGTCTATATAATATAGTTGGTCATGAGCTTTAAAAATGCATATGAATGTGGTGAGAATGGGCCTAATACGATAACTCATATTGTATTTGATTGTCCATGCATTTTGTCTGTGTTGAAGTGCACAGTTTATGGATATATAGGCATTAAAAATGAGCTCTGTCTGATCTATTGTCTATATTGTAATTTATCTACCAGATAACGCTGAATGCTCAGTGGCTCCCAGTCAGAGGCAAGACTGCGGCTACCCAGGGATCAGTGTGACCACATGCCATTCCAAATGCTGCTGCTTCGACTCCAGCAGTCCTAATGTCCCATGGTGCTTCTCACCACAGATTAAAGGTAACCTCCGCACCCCTTGAGATATTAATACTTTAATATTGTTTTTTATTTTTTATGACATATTGCCACTTCAAATGTATTTCCTTTGTTCACATAGCAGCAACAGGTAAAACTGTTGTACTAGACTTCATAATAGCAATGCTAACATGTTTCGGCCCGGGCCTTTCTCATGCTATGAGGAGGGCTCCGGCCGAAACATGTTAGCACTTTAGATGTTGCACTGCTGTTAGTGCTCAATAAAGATTTAAAGAGGAAGTAATGGGTTTTACTTCCTCTTTATTTCCCTGCAAAGGTAAAGCATAATTGGCTACTATGCATCGCATAGTAGCCCATTATGTGTCACTTACCTGACACCGAAGGCTGTGATGTCACCGCTGTCCCCACTAGCAGCGAGCGTCCATCTTCACCCCTCTTCCTTCCGGGGCCGCAAAAACTCTGGCTCTGTGACTGGCCGGAGTCGCGTGACGTCACCCCCGTGCATGCGCACGGGAGCCACCAATCGAGGCATGACCCCTTTTGAAACGTCACGATCTGCCCTTTCTAAAGTGCGCACGCGCCATAGACATCGGCGCACGGCTTTTGTAAATATCTCCTAAACCGTGGAGGTTTAGGAGATATTTTCAGCACCTACAGGTAAGCCTTAATATAGGCTTACCTGTAGGTAAAAGTGGTTGTACAGGGTGTAAAACCACTTTAAGAAGAAGCAATCGAGTTGCCGGCATTTCTTGCTATTTTGATGTTTATGGGACACAACAAGCCTGAGCACCGTTATTCAGCTCATCATTCTACAATCATGCGGTAGAGCTTGGGTAAGTTTTTGTCTACATTACAGAGGGTCCCCTACTTCCAAACATCCGACTTACAAACGACTCCTACTTGCAAATGGAGGGAGACAACAGGAAGTGAAAGGAAATCCATCCATAGGAAGGGAAATTCACTCCTGTAAGAGTTAATATGGGAAAAAGGTGTCTCCACTGATGCTTTATCACCAGTCCATGTTTCCCTATCAACCCAAAATTTTCAAAATCCAATTATCATTGGGACAGAAGGTGAGGTGAAATCTTCAGAACAAGGGCACAGACAGCAAAACAAATGTTACAGGGGTGATAACCCTTCTCTGTTATCTAAAAAACTTAAAAATAGATTTTTTGGCTAGAGCTACACTTAAAAAATGTTCCTATTCCGACTTACAAACAGATTCAAATTAAGAACAACCCTACAGTCCCTATCTTGTTTGTAACCCGGGGACCCCCTGTACTAGACTTCATGTCTGTCAGTTATTTCTTTGTTGATTGCGGAGTCAAGTGTAACAAAACCAGAGTTGCAGGAGATTAAATCGGTAGCAAACCACGGCTGGTTAAAAAAACAAACAAAAAAAACACCTGTAAGACAATGGCATAATGTGCTAGTATGCATCACATACTAGAACATTATGAAATACTTACCTTACAACAAAGCCCTCCAGTGCCGCACTGTCACTGCCAAGAGGGCTAACATCTTCCCCTGGTCTTTCTTCCAGGTTTACACGCTTCAGCTGTGTGATTGGCCGGAGCCGCGATGACCTCGCCCTCGATTCCAGCACGAAGCTCTGAAGTTCCGGCAAGGTATGCCAGACCTTCACAGCGCATGCGCCGGTGATGCCACTGGCTGAACCCAGGGTGAATATCTCCTAAATGGTGCTCGTTTGGGAGATATTCATATTATATTTATAGGCTTACCTGTAGGTGAAAATCACAAAGCAGGCTTCACTACCTCTTTAAAACTGAACTGTAGAAATTAGATAAAATACAGGATACAATTTATCCTTGCAAAGCACCCATCCCTGAACTGCAAGGGTTAACTTGTTTAGTCTAGGGGTGCAGGGATAAGGTTTTTTTACTTACCCTACCCCTGGTCTGCTAGCTCTCTTGTACCTGAACAGGTTAGTAAGGGACTGTTTGGTCCGGCTTGTAAAGTCTGAAGTGCAGTCCTACCTCTTCACAACGGTTTTTGTTTTCAAATGCCAAAACTTAGTTTAAAGCGGGACTGTACTGTAAAAAAAAAAAACATTTAAAAGCCAGCAGCTACAAATACTGCAGCTGCTGACTTTTAAAAAACTGACACTTACCTGTCCCTGGTTCCAGCGGTGTTGGCAGCAGAAGCCGATCGCTCGCTCGGCTCTCTGCTGTAGCCGGCGCCATTCTCGGTGAGGGAATCAGGAAGTGGCTTCACTTCCCCGATTCCCTACTGCGCGAGTCGCGCGGCGCAATGAGAATCTTCAGCGCTGTCTGCCGGGTCACGTGTGTGTCCCGGCAGACAGCGCGCTGGGACAGGAACTTGCGTAAACTCCCACGGGAGTTTATGCTGGAAGTGGGTGCAGATACCTGTCTTAGACAGGTATCTGCACCCCCCTCCCCCCTGAAAGGTGCCAAATGTGACACCGGAGGGGGGGAGGGTTCCGAAAAGCGGGAGTTCCACTTTAGGGTGGAATCCCGCTTTAAATATATACAAAAAGGTTTCCTCGAGTCTAGTGGGACTTTTTTTACTTTAAATATCAGTTTGCTGTTCTGTTCCAAAGTACTATAGTGACCTCTCATGGAGAGTTTAGATAATACAGCAATTCAATTGTAACCATATTCCATATAACATTTTGTAATACACAGCATTCTCTATTCTATCCAAAACGAAAAAAATAAATTTTTTTTTGTCAAATTATTCTCCTGGTGCCTACATGGCAGCATGCCTATCCTTTATATACCACCATGGATAGGCACCAGGAAAGGAAAATGATGGTAAATATTTGATACAATATTCCATTTTCCTGTTGCCTACTACTTGGCAGAATACAGAAGATGGCTATGCTGCTATGGATAGGGGGCAGGAGGGGAAAATTACGGTAAGTATTTGATACAATTTTCCATTTTCTCTGAGTTCATCGAGAGACACAGCTGATGACAGAAGATCAGTCAGAGCTAGAAATAGGCAGCTTAACCAACTGATTGATCTTCAATCGGCAGTTGCGTCCCTCAATGAGGGTAAGAAAACCTTACTAATCCTGTAATAGTAAATTGTAAAATGAAGAATCAAAGCTACTCACCTCTACTTCTTTGACATTTTGCAGGAGGCAAGAGTGGCACAGCTTGAAAACCCATGAAGTTTGTGTCTGGAGTTAACGATCTTCCCAATTTGTTAATTATGAAGAATGGATTTTATTTTACGTGATTTATTTACTTATTCAAATAATACTTCAATAAATACATTTTGGGCATCGTATTCAGTGTTTTCTTATGCTGACATAGTCAGACTTTGGTTGGTAAGAAGGACTCTTCATTTTCTTAATTATAAGTATCCAATGTAAGATCATATTTCAATATGGCGATACAAGTACCCAGACACCTGACTTGCGACACAGTAATTAAGTATTTTACATGAAGTTCTGCCAACAGACAAAGTAAAAACTAATGGCTTAGGCAAATATGCTTTTAGTATTAAACTCTCAAACTTGGCACACACAAACCGGAAGACGATGCATACAGAATTTCAGTAAGATTTATAGTAGCAACTGGTAATTTGGGTAGAACCTATGACCACAGGTAAGGTAAAGGGAAGGAGAATGACCTTCTTTATGTCAGACTACTCCCTTTAACTCCTGAAGCCCAAACAAACTCTGAAACACAAAAGTATCCCAACAGATTACCCAAAACAGTGATGGCGAACCTTGGCACCCCAGATGTTTTGGAACTACATTTCCCATGATGCTCGTGCACTCTGCAGTGTAGTTGAGCATCATGGGAAATGTAGTTCCAAAACATCTGGGGTGCCAAGGTTCGCCATCACTGACCCAAAATATAACATTTAGTCTCTGAGAAGAGTTCTCCTTTTTTATGGGCAGGTATTGTAAACAACATGCTTTAAGTGTATGTGGGGGGGGGGAGGGGGTGGAGAAGTCATTATGATGTAGATGTCCAATGTCTTCAGCTAACTTAACAAGGGACTAGAGGATATTTCTGTGTAATGGCATCAAATACTGCAAATAGCATGTGTAAAGTGTCTCCTTGTTGAAACTTTAGTGCAAAGAAGTAGAATAAAGGTGTCTGCATGCAGTGTCTCTTTAGGGTGCATATAGGGTGGGCTTTTCACCAATCCTGAAGATACCAGGCTTGAGGGAATAGGAAGTCCTAGGATAGCCCCCTGTAGAATCTGTCACCAGAGAAAGGCGCCTGTCTGCACACCTTCCGATGCTGGAGTTCAGCAGGATCTGCACACCAGATGCTGAGGGTGACCCCCTACGGTCACTCGGCCAACAGGAAGCTGGTGGAAGGGAAATCCTCTTAAACATCCACCAAAGGCTCTCCTCACCGACTAATCCGTGGGGCGCTCCTCAAGACCCTCTGAGCATCTGGGTCCCTGCTCCTAGCTGAAGGCTGTGGTGTTGCAGAGTGTCCTCCGATGACACAGGCAATTAGACAGCACTATCCTCCCCCTACTTGAAATCTTTGGTCCTCCCAAAGCGGTAAACGTCATGCAGTCACATGTAGGGCAGCCCATTCATTTTATTAAGCTGCCCTACTCACGAGCATTCACTGACTCTTTTCCAAAAACATGCCACACCGAACTCTATGGTTGCTGCCAAACCATGCAGTTTCACATGCATGGAATGTTCGCGTTTGCAAGTGCATGGTGGTGCCATTAACAATAAATGCCACACCTGTGTATTTTCTAAAATGCTGCACATTTCTCTGTCTATCAGGAAAGCATGCAATTTTGCACGCGTTCAATACACGCATAGATGTGAACTTAGCCTAAAGGAATTTCCAACTATTTGCAGTCCTTACACTGTTTGCAGTTCCTTTTTGTATTTGCATATACTCTTGAATTCCCATTCGCTGTTAGGAAAAATGTGGTCTATAGCAAAACAACTGAACCAAGTACAGAATTCACTTCAGTGGCTGTGCCTTTGCATAAAACAACACTTCCCAAGAGGTAACGTTTATTTCTGTTTTTCTCCCATTTTTATTTTATAACCAATAACCAGTATCCATGTATGGCCTTTCCATTCTTGTAATTATTACTTCTCTGTATATTTCTACGCTCTTCCCTCCTAGGGAGATTCAATCTGCAATGAATAAGTATGGTTAACACCCTAGGATAGGAAATTAGTTAATGGCAGGATCAGCAGGTTAACCACTTGACCTCCGGAAGGTTTTACCCCCTTCATGACCAGACCATTTTTTTCTATTCAGCACTGTACTACTTTAACCACTTCACGCAAAACAACGTATCCATATGTCAGTATTTTGATGCTAAATACCAGGGTTATGGCAACACAGCCCCCATATTTTCGAGAACGCTGTGCTACATGTCTTTGGTAAAAAAAATCCCATAAAGTGTTAATTATTTGGATGGTATGAAAGTTATAGCGTCTACAAACCATGGTATATATACTGAAATTTATGTAGCTTTTAAGCAGCTCTGACTTTCTGACGGCCTATTGCATTTCTTTTTTTTTTTTTTTTTTTTAAATAGTATTTTTTTTTTATTGAAATAAGACACAAACAAATCAAACATTGGGTTAGCTACCAGGTGCAACTGGAGCGTATGTATTACAACAGTATTAGAACCATAGAGTAAATTATTTAAAGGCAGACATAGAGGTATGGGGGGGTGAAAATAATAAAGGAAATCAAGCCGTTGGCTAGGCTATTGAGTAGAAGGAAGAAAAATAAAAGGGGAGGGGAATACAATACAGGGCTACCAAATAGGGTCAAGTAAAAATTGCAGTATATAGAGTCTTAATATCAACGCTTGCATATAAATATCCGTCCGAGGGCATTACATGAATTGTTATGAACTGGAAGGCGCCCGAACATCAGGCGGCAGGGTGGGTGAAGAGATTAGGCCATAACTGGAGTTGTCCCAAGGGGCCCAAATCTTATTAAACCTATCAATCTTATCTTCTACTAGTGCCGTGATGTGTTCCATACGGCGAATGTCTTTGATGTACAGGACCAGCTGTCCTTGGGTTGGAGGTAGGGAAGATAACCAATTCGCCGGTATAGTTCTCCTAGCGGCCAACAAGATAAACGATGCTAATTTGTTCGCTAACTTCCCTATTGCAGGAAGTGGATGGCCTAAGATAGTATAGGGGGTCGACTGGGAAAGAGGTTGTAAAAGTAGAGATACCGTGGACCAAAAGGGAGCGATTGGGTCGCACTGCCAGAATATGTGGAAGTGCGACCCCCCCCCCCCGACCCTTCCACATCTCCAGCACAGGGGAGATACGGAAGGGTCATAACGATGAATGACTTCAGGAGTCCTATACCAAAATAATATTTTATATGCTGTCTCCTTCTGTGCCACACATCTGGATATCTTAGAAGCGGAGGACCATATTTTGGACCACTGAGGGGTCGTAATTTGTTGTTGTAGGAGTTGCGACCACTTGATCATATACGAGGTGAGGTTGTTCTGAGGATGTGGTTTGCTCCTGAAGTATATAATATATGCTGGAGATAAGTTGGGCCTGGTATGGGCCCTGTGAGCATAGAAGTTCAAAGGACGTTGGTTTGGTGAGCGTAAGAGTAGGTGACAGTCTGGAGAAGAAGTGGGATATCTGGAGGTATGAATACTGCAGATGGTTTGGAATTTGGCTTTTGGACTGGCGAGCGGGAAAAGATTTGAGTTTATGCGAGACTGAGTGTACAAAATTACGGAGCTGAAATAGTCCCTCTTTTGCCCAGGGAAACATACGTATGTGAGAGAGGCTGTCCGGGATTAGGGGATTAAATAGTACATTGGAGAGGGGAGGGCAAGGGGATGAAAGAGTGAATCTGGAGAGGCAGGCACACCCCTATTGCATTTCTTGAGGAGCTAAAATATCAGGACAGTGCAAACAACCCCCAAATGACCCCCTTTTTTTGGACATTCAGGGGCATTAACTTTACAGGTACCACTACCTAGTGGTGATTATGGGAAAAAGAGCTCCTGACTAGTAATCAGGGACTGCTTGTGTGCTATAAATAAAATGAACTGCTAGGGCTAGCAGAGATTGGGCCTGATTTTGTTAACTATGGGGTTGATTTACTAACTCTGGAAAGTGCAAAATCTGGTGCAGCTGTGAATGGAAACCAATCAGCTTCCAGGATTATTTTGTCAAAGCTTAAGAGCCGGTTCACACTGGGACGACTTGTCAGGCGACTTAGCCGCCTGACAAGTCGCGTTCTGTTCTGTACAATGGAACCATTCTCATAGGAGCGACACAAGTCGCTCCAACTTAGAAAAAGGTTCCTGTACTACTTTGGGGGCGACTTGAGGCGACTTGCATTGACTTCTATAGAGAAGTCGTTTCGCAAGTCGCTACTGCTGTCGTGTGCAGGTCGCCTGAGGCAGTCGCGCTGCAAGTCGTGCTGCCTCAGTGTGAACCGGCACTTAAGGGGTTTTAAACCCTCGTGTTTTTTTCACCTTAATGCATAGGATGCATTAGGGTGAAACACCTGGCAGGGACCGGCCCCCCAACTCCCCCGTTTTACTTACCTGAGCCCCAAATTTCCCTCGGCGGAGACGCGCTCGCCCTCTCTCCACGGGCTCTAGGTTGGATAGATTGATGGCAGCACAGCCATTGACTCCCGCTGCTGTCAATCAAATCCAATGACGCGGGCCCAGGGTGGCGGGGCCGAGTCCGGCATTCATGTCTATGGACGCAAATGCTATGCTTGGGAGCGTTCCCGCAAGGTAACACCCCCCCCCCGGAGAGTGCTTCTCCCAGGGGGGGTTATCTGATGTGGGGAGGAGCTGCGAGGGCCACCGGGAGACCCCAGAAGAGGATGTTCAGGGCCACTCTGTGCAAAACTAGCTGCACAGTGAAGGTAATTATGATATGTTTAAAAAAAGGAAAAAAAGAGGGTTTACAATCACTTTAACCACTTCCCATCCATCCTATAACAGATGGCTGGGCGGTGGCTTTCCTTTTCTGAGTGGACATCATATGACGTCCTTCAGAACAGGCTGCTTGTGCGCACCACCGGGGAATCGCAGTGATCCATGGTTTGGTGCGTCTCGTACACACCTCCTTCACCGATCACGGTAAAGAGCCTAAGACGTAGGCTCTTTAGCATGTGATCCGCTGTGTCCAATCAGAACTGATCACAGTGTAAGTAGGAAGTGCTGGTAATCTGCATTGCCACCTATCAGTGCCACCCATCAGTGTCGTCTATTAATGCACACCTATCTGCCTATCGGTGCCTATCATTTCTCATCAGTGCCACCTCATCAGTACCTCCTCATAAGTCCCCATCAGTGCCCAACAGTGTAGCCTCATTAGCGCACATCTGTGAAGAAAAATTGCTTATTTACGAAATTTTACAACAGAAACTAAGAAAAACGGTTTATGTTTGTTTCATTTAGCAAAAAATAAAAACCCCAGTGCTAATTAAATACCACCCAAACAAAGCTCTATCTGTCTAAAAGAAATTACAATTATTTTGTTTGGGTACAGCATTGTATGACGATTGACATTCAAAGTGCAATAGCACTGAAAGCTGAAAATTTGCCTGGGCAGCAAGGGGGTGAAAGTGCCCGGTATTGAAGTGGTTATTTAAACCAGCTGAAGCAGATTGGCTACCCTGCAAAACTGCAGACTTTGTACACCTTTTTTATATCGAATTTATTTAATTGATTTAAACTGAATCCTGGGCCCACTTTCACTCAGGCATTAGGTAAGATATCATTAATTACTTGCCGCCCGTGCTATAGCCAAAAGACGGCTACAGCGTGGGCCTTAATTGCTGGGAGGGCATCCATGGACATCCTGTCTGCGGGTCGCGCGTGACGTGCTCTGTGCATCACAGATCTGAGTAAGTAGTTGATCCCGACCCCTTACCACATGATCAGCTGTCAGCCAATGACAGCTGATCACGTGATGTAAACAGAAGCTCGGTAATCAGCATTTTTTTTTTTTCTCACGCTGAAAAAAGCCGATCACTGGCTTCTGTCAGAGGGACATCGTTCCCTCACACAGAAAGCTGCGGCTGCATTTTCTGTGCCAACCAGTGTCAGCTGCCAGTGCCCACTGTGCCACCTATCAGTACCTACCAGTGCCACCTACCAGTACCCACAATGCCACCCATCAATGCCCATTAGTGTATCATCAGTGCTGCCTATCAGTGTCACCTACCAGTGCCCACAGTGCCACCCATCAATGCCCACCAGTGCTGCCAATTAATGCCCATCAGTGTCTCATAATCAGTGCCACCTGTTAGGGCCATCTCTAAATTCTAGTTGCCTGGCTGTTAAGCTGGACCTCTGGCTTTAAAGCAGAACCAAAGTCACAAATGCTCACCTAAGCTCCAACAGTCCAACGCTCACAAGGTCCCTTGCTGGCATCTTCTTCCCGGGTTCTTCTGAGTGCCGGTCTTTGGTCGCTTGATTGGCCGGGGCGGGATGTCATCCCAGCACACTGCATGCGTAGCTCAGCATATATTCTGCAGTGCATTGTGAACAGGAAGGTCAAATCAAAAGCCTGCCTGTTCGCACATTTTTCATTTTTACCTTTAGTTCCGCTTTAATAAAATCATTGATTTTGGAGGACCTACTTGTATGCAGGGCCTATTAACCCTGCATGTGGGAGTGCCTTTCGCATGTATGCACTCATCAATGTCCGGGACCAAGCGAGACCACATTCATATGAAAGTTGACATAAAAGTGGAACCCCGGCTTATCGATGAGCCGTAAACTGTGCACTCCATCCCATTACACTACATATCTTGCCTTCCAGAAGGTAGCACTTAGAGGGGGAAACCGCTGAGGCCGTGTTCCTGCTCCACCAGTCCAGCTTTCCTCTGCCACTTCACTTCCAGTGACAGAATGGGATCCCATCGTGCACTAAGTGCGGACCTTATGCATGCACTAATTAACTAATTTATCTCTCCCATACCATGTGGCTAGGTCCTTGAGGTCTCTGTAACTCGGTTGGGTCTTGGCTGCTTTTAAGGAGCTGACTGCTAGGGAGGGAACCAGGGCCATAACCCCTGTTACCCAAGTTTGGTACCACTCCTCGATGTCTGACTGTTATACATTCCCACCAGTACATGGTTACCCATAGCAACTACACACCTTCTCCAACTTCTTTGTTGAGCAAACCTTTTATGGTGGCCTTTCATACCTTACTCTTCAACCCTGTGTGTGCTTAACAGCCACTCGTCTTCCGATACCCAATGTACCACCATGCAACCCTTTGTAAATAACTTCAGACCAGACTTTTGGTAAATCCCTTAGGAGAAAGGCTCCTGTGAGGGGAGATAGCCAATGATCAGGATAAACATGGACAAGTTGGGTACAAACATAGTCCAGACAATCACAGGAGTAATCCAGTTAAGATGGACCTGGTAAATTTCACCTTTTGGCTGCAAATAAGTAAATATGAAATACTTTTAAAGTGATAAACTATATATGGCCATGCATGTATTTTGGACATCCCGTTCCAAAACTAAAGGCATTAATATGTGTAGTGGCCATAACCCCCTGAGGGGCGGCCTTGACTTTTTGGGCTTACCAGTTACCTCCTCGTGGCTTGTCGGTGATTTGTCTAGGGGTTCCCAGGGTTAGTACCCAACGACTTCAGATGCTGACACATAAAAGTCCTTTTTAAGGTTTTTATTTTACAGTGGTAACATCTAACACAACACAGTCTCTGATGGAAATAGAGGGCACGGGTGACAAAACTCAGGCACTTTGAACTGCTGACATCCACTGAATGTCTTTAATCAACCCAGAGAGTAGCCACTCGCAGCAAGGTGCTTCACTGCCGGATAAACCTCTAGCCAGAGATCTAGCAGCCAACATGTGATCCGGAAACTTTGCAAAGTCTCTGCCACAGACTAGATTGTAACTGAAGATAAGTAGGATCCTTTCTCACATTACCTGGAACTCTCTCTGTCTCTTGGGCGATACTGTGGAAATGTGGATTCTTTAGTGTCCATTAGGGATGAGCCGAACACCCCCGGGTTCAGTTCGCACCAGAACCTGCGAACGGACCTAAAGTTTGCGCGAACATTAGAACCCTATTAGTTACAAAGGACGCGAACGTTCGAAATCTAAAGTGCTAATTATAACGGCCAATATGCATGTTATTGTCATAAAACAGGTTTGGGGACCCGGGTCCTGCCCCAGGGGACATGTATCAATGCAAAAAGAAGTTTTAAAAACTGACGTTTTTTCGGGAGCAGTCATTTTAATGATGCATAAAGGGAAAAAAAAAAAAAGTGAAATATTCCTTTAACCTCCCTGGTGGTATGATTATGTCTGGAATTTTGTGCTGAAAGCGGTACAATTATTTTGCCTGGAAATTTGGCGTTTTTATATTGTAGGCATGCAATTCTTATAAATAACTCACTTAAATCTGTCCAAACCAGAGTCTAGTAGACATCCCGGGTATGATAAAGTTTGAAACACAAAATCATAAATTATAATAAAATAAAAATTATTCAATAATTAATCAAATCAAAAACACAAAAATTTGCTCAGTTGCAGAATAGTCGCTGTCATTAAATTTAGTGTTTGATGATGAATTGTGATTCTAATTTATTATCGCTGTTTTCTAGCTGGTCTAAAACCACTTTTGACATAAAGGGACACTTTTTGGTTGCTATGGACAATCTCCAGTTTCCAGGCAGAAAAAAATCTATTTATTATATAAAATGACATGCAGGGCACTGGACAGACTACTAGGGACAAAGGGGATGTGTATTTTTTTTTTTTATACAGTACTGTAATCTGTAAGATTACAGTACTGTATGTGTATTGTGCTTTTTAACTTTTTAGAATTTGGCACCGATCTCCGCTCCCGTACGTCGTAACGTTGCAGGGAACGGAGATCAGTGGCACTCGGGCACTGTGTGAATCGAGCGAGCAGACGGCTCGCACACACAGCGAGGAGACATCGTAGGATCCAGGGGACAAGGTAAGTAACTTTCCCCTGTATCCTGCAATGCAAGCCAGAGGCTCTAGGGCTCGGGGTTACCGCTTTTGGTACTGAAATCTCACCCCGAGCCAGACTCAGGAATACCGCCGGGGGGTTAAATATGGTATCTGGGGGTGTCTAAAGTTTGCCTGTGAAGTGGCATGTGTTTCCCGTGTTTAGAACTGTCCCTGCACAAAATGGCATTTGTAAAGGAAAAAAAGAAGCCATTTAAACTGCTTGCAGCTTTAATGTCATGTTGTAGATGGCTGGATTAGATGCCAACAGGGCAGAAGGGCAGATACAGGGTAAGGTGGTTTAGTGTGCTACTGCTGTGCCATACCCACACAGCACGCACAGACACTAACTCCTGCAGATGGCTGGATTGGTAGAGATTAGAGAACAGCACCGAGAAGAATAAACTATCCCTGCCTATTTTTCCTCTTTCCCTACACTATTCCCCACACAGAAATGAATCACAAGCTCATATAGTGTGTACACTGTACAGTACAGTCTGTCACTGTTCCTAACGCCGGAACACACTACACGAGGCCGCCGGCGCGGCGGCCTTATATACTGTGGGGCGTGTACTAAACCCCCTGAGCTATAATTGGCCACAGGCATCCTGCCTGTGGCCAATTATTGCTCTCCTCGCCGATGGCTCTATGATTGGCCAAGCATGCGGGGTCACAGTGCATGCTTGGCCAATCATCAGCCAGCAATGCACTGCGACTGGCGCAGTGCAATGTGGACCGTTCGCATCACACGAATTTGATGCGAACGGCCCTCAGAGTTCTGGTTTCGACGAGCGGACGAACGGCCGATGTTCGATTCGAACATGGGTTCGAATCGAACACCGGGCCCATCCCTAGTGTCCATACAACTCAGCTCCCAGGCTCTTACTGAGCAGCCAGCTTGTTGGCCCTCCTCCGAAGAGTCCTCCCCTGGTCACTTGTACGAGTTGCCGTGTCCCTCCAATACCGAGAGCACACCGGGACGCCTTTGAATCCTCCTTCAGTTACTGGGCCTCGGACTAGCCAGTTCCGAGACTCGGGAACAGACGGATCCCTGCCCCAGACCATGAGGGCCTCTGGGGTTGGTCAGATTGACCATGCTTGCGGGACGGCAGACACTCCTAGGCCTGGGACCCCTCGCGGGGCTACCCCGGACCAGAACCAGGAATTGAAAACTGCAGCCGAACCCCGAACACGTGACTTCAGCACCTTAAATACCCCTTCCCAGACTATGCAGCAGGGCCAGACGCGCCCACTGATTGGCTCCGGGAAAAATTGGTACCTAAGACGTCCAACCAGGCCTGGTTCTCGGCCTGTCATGGGTGCCTCACTGCACCTATGACTAGGGATGAGCCGAACACCCCCCCCGTTCGGCTCGCACCAGAACCCGCGAACGGACCTAAAGTCCGTGCGATCTTTAAAACCCTATTAGTTATAATGGATGCGAACGTTCGAAATTAAAAGTGCTCATTTTAAAGGCTAATATGCATGTTAATGTCATAAAAAGTGTTTGGGGACCTGGGTCCTGCCCCAGGGGAATGTATCAATGCAATTTTTTTTTTTTTTAAAAGCCGTTTTTTCAGGAGCAGTGATTTTAATAATAAATTGAAAAATAAAAGTGTAATATTCCTTTAAATTTCGTACCTGGGGGGTGTCTATAGTATGCCTGTGTTTAGAACTGTCTCTGCGCAAAGTGTCATTTTTGAAAGTAAAAAAGCTATTTAAAATAAAAAAGTGAACAGTGATTCATTGAAACTCATTCATAAAAAAAAAGTCATTGATAAAAAAATGGCGTAGGGTCCCCCTCAAAATCCATACCAGACCCTTAGGTCTGGTATGGATTTTAAGGGGAACCCCCAAAAAAAAATGGGGTCCCCCTCAAAATCCATACCAGACCCTTATCCGAGCAGCAACCTGGCAGGCCGCAGGAAAAGAGGGGGGGGGAGAGCGGCCCCCCCTCTTGCCTGAACCGTACCAGGCCCATGCCCTCAACATTGGGAGGATGCTTTGGGGGTCCCCCTAAAGCACCTTGTCCCCATGACAAGGGCCTCTTCCCCACAACCGTGCCCGGTGGTTGTGGGGGTCTGCGGGGGTCTTATCGGAATCTGGAAGCCCCCTTTAACAAGGGGACCCCCAGATCCCGGCCCCCCCCTGTGTGAAATGGTAAGGGGTACCCCTACCATTTCACCAAAAAAGTGGCAAAAATTGTAAAAATGACAGGAGACTTTGACAATTCCTTTATTAAAATCTTTTTTCTTCTTTCTTCATCCTTCGGTTTCTTCATCTTCTTCTTCCATTTTCTTCTTCCTCCGATCCGCTTCTTGCGCTGGTCTTCTCGTCCGGCGTCGGTGTCTTCTTGGGCCGTCCGCGCAATGGGAGGCTCCTGCTGTGTGAGGCTCCGCTCCATCTCACTGCACCTGGTGACCCCGCCCCCCTCTGACGTCAGGGGAAAGCCATCATGGAATTCCCCATGACGTCCCTGTGCGTCAGAGGGGGCGGGGTCACCAGGTGCCCTCCATTATAAAAGACCTGTCAGAGGAGCGGAGCCTCACACAGCGGGAGCCTCCCATTGCGCGGAGCGGCCCAAGAAGAGACAGAGACACCGACACCGACGGAAGAAGATGCCGGACGAGAAGGACGAGAAGACCAGCGCAGAAGAAGCGGATCGGAGGAAGATGAAAATGGAAGAAGAAGATGGAAGAAGATGAAGGAAGGAGAAGATGAAGAAACCGAAGGATGAAGAAAGAAGAAAAAAGATTTTAATAAAGGAATTGTCAAAGACCATCTCCTGTCATTTTTACAATTTTTGCCACTTTTTTGGTGAAATGGTAGGGGTACAAGTACCCCCTTACCATTTCACACAGGGGGGGGCCGGGATCTGGGGGTCCCCTTGTTAAAGGGGGCTTCCAGATTCCGATAAGCCCCCCGCCCGCAGACCCCCACAACCACCGGGCACGGTTGTGGGGAAGAGGCCCTTGTCCTCATCAACATGGGGACAAGGTGCTTTAGGGGTCTTAGACCCCCAAAGCATCCTCCCAATGTTGAGGGCATGTGGCCTGGTACGGTTTAGGCAAGAGGGGGGGCCGCTCTCGTCCCCCCCTCTTTTCCTGCGGCCTGCCAGGTTGCGTGCTCGGATAAGGGTCTGGTATGGATTTTGAGGGGGACCCTACGCCATTTTTTTTTTTTTTTGCTGGGGTTCCCCTTAATATCCATCCCAGACCTGAAGGGCCTGGTTATTGAATTTGGGGGGACCCCTACGCTTTTTTTTGTTTTTTATTAATGAATGACAGTTCTCTGTGTTTCGGGAGCCATCAATTCATTAGCAATAGCCGCAAGTGATTTTAAATAGCTTTTTTCCTGCAAAAATGACACTTTTTTTTTTGCAGGGAAAGTTCTAAGCACAGGAAACCTGCCCCCTTCACAGGCCACCTATAGACACCCCCCAGATGTGATACTGCAATGCTGTTCTAACAGCATGCACACACATATCCCAGAAATAGAGCACATATTGTTGTCAGCAGTCAGCAGCACACTGACACGCTGACACTGACTGAAACATAATATGCGAGGCCGCCGGCGCGGCCCCAATTATGGCTCTCCTCGCTGCCGGCGCTGTGATTGGCCGGCGGGGTCACAGTGCATGCTTGCCAATCATCAGCCAGCATTGCACTGCGACTAGCGCAATGCATTGCGGGGCCGCTCGCAACACGAATTTGATGCGAGCGCCCCAATAGTTCTGGGCTCGCCGAGCGAGCGAACACCCGGTGCTCGATTCGAACATGGGTTCGAATCGAACACCGGGCTCATCCTTACCTATGACCAGGCGGAACCTTAATACAGCCCTGCCAGACTGATGCCAAAGTAATTCCTGTACAATTAACCCCCAGGACTCCATTACAGTTCTGAGGAAAAACTAAATTTTCACTGATAGCGCACACTTATGAAAGTGTGACCGCTACACACTCCCCCTACTTGTTTAGACGATGTCCTCATCGTCTAGGTTAAAAACGAGGAAAAAATCCTAACATATTTTACAAAAATCATGTGGTGCCTGAGTTTTTTGAGTGGGTGTTGGGACAGGGAAAGGAGGGAAAACACAGTTAAATGTTTGACATTCTTTACAATAAAACATTTTACATACTGTACACATATACCACCCAGTCTAACTGTCTACACCACCCAATCTCCAGTGAGCTTGACAGACGATCTCGGTGCATCCTGCAAAATAGAAAAACAAACAAGTGCAATACTATAGACTGTACATTATTCCTTTAGAGAGCGAAACTTCATCCCGTTCTCAATGAAGTCTCCTTCTCTAAAGATATATATATATTTTCCTAAGAATCACTAACTACTAGCTAAAATGGAAAAAGTTCTCAACTACTCTTGTTCCCTTTCTGTCGACTCATGCCACTTAGTGGTCAGAAAAGCTAAGTACTGTGGTCCAGCATGATAGACTTGACGCGTAGTCCTCTTTCCAGCAACTACCTGTCTATCTACCCCCACAGTTCTGTAATTTCTGAAGAAAATTGCAAAGAGATGAAGACCTGAAGAAGTTCTCCTTGCAAATTCAAAGGCTTGACTCAGGAACAGTTCACCAGTAGAAACAGGGGTCAGGTAAAACCAAGTCTTTACCCGTTTGAACATCATAGGTGGTGATTAGGGTTGAGTGAACCCGAACTGTAAAGTTCGGGTCCGTACCGGACTTTTGGGTGTCCGGGACCCGGACCCGAACCCGTACTATTGGCTGTAAGTTCTGGTTCGGGTCCGGTGTTCGGCGCTGTATTGGCGCCTTTTTCACAGCTTTAGGCCAGCCAATGGATGATCGCTTTACTAGTGTGCCCTAGAAGCCATCACAGCCATGCCTACTAATGACATGGCTGTGATTGGCCAGTGCAGCATGTGACCCAGCCTCTATATATAGCCCACACACAGCACACAGCGTCATTCTGTTAGACACACACTGTTAGGCAGGTTCCTGTGCTGCAGATAGATAGAAGATTTTAGGAGTTAGTGTGCTAAAGTCAGTCCACATTCCTGGAATTTTATTCTAATTAGTTAGATCAGTGAGCGATCTAGATAGCTAGAGTTGGGAGGGAGTTTCTTTATTTTGCAAAAGAAAGAGGCAGACATAATTATTGAAGAGATTCCTAAATCAATTGTACCCTGGCTGGGGTGCAGTGCACAGTCACAGTAACAGTGCCATGAGGCCAGTGCCAGACAAAATCTAAACGTTTTACCTTCAAGCTCAGTGCAACATTACTGCACTGCATATACTAAGACATACACCACAGTCTGTGTGTATTCTGCTATTGGAAAAACATTGCATAAAAATAGAATTTTGCTTTTTATTTTTTTTCCCCAATAGCATTTTCTGCGTGTTCCTACATACACGCTGTAGATACTGTCCGTGTAGTCTGATATTGCAAAAACATTGCAAAAAAAAAATATACATTTTGCAGTGTTTTTTTTTCTTCCCAATAGCATTTTCTGCGTTTTCATAAACGCTGTAGATACTGTCCGTGTAGTCTGATATTGCAAAAAAATAAAATTTTGCGGTGTTTTTTTTTCTTCCCAATAGCATTTTCTGCGTTTTCATAAACGCTTTACGTGTACGTGTATTCTGCTATAAACAAAAACACCCATTTAGGGCGAGATCATAAATTTGGAAAATATGAGGAGATCATCAAAAAGGGGACGTGGCCCGGGTCGTGGTGCTGCTGGTGGCGCTCCTGTTGCAGGGAGAGGACGTGGTCGATCTGTGCTACACGCACTAGTGAAACACCTTCCGCAGGTGCGAGTAGGCGACAGAGCCTGCAGCAGTATTTTGGCGCGCCTAATGAGGCTGTACGAATGTCGAGGCAGGACAAGTACAGGCGATAGTAGATTGGGTTGCTGCTGACAGTGCCTCCGGTTCCTTCATATTGTCTCCCACCCAGTCTCCTGATGAAAGTTCAGAGTTGGCACCTGCAGCTGATGTCCATCAGTCTTTCACCTCACCCCCTTGCAAATCAGCCAATCAGTCTGAGCCCCAAATCATGCAGCAGTCTCTTCTGCTTTTTGATGACTCTGTTAGCAGGGTTTCCCAGGGCCATCCACCTAGCCCTGCCTCAGAAGTGGAAAAGATTGTGTGCACCGATGCCCAACCACTTATGTTTCATGATGAGTACATGGGAGGACCAACGCAGCACGTCTCGGATGATGACAAAACACAGGTGCCAACTGCTGCTGCTTTCGCCATTGTGCAGACCGACAAGGAGGGCAGGGGTGAATTTTGGGTGGAAGATGATGTGGAGGACGATGAGGTCCTTGACCCCACATGGAATCAACGTCATGCAGGTGACCAGTGTACTTCAGAGGAAGAGGCGGTGGTCGCACAGAGCCACCAGCACATCAGAAGAGGGAGCAGGGTGCAAAAGCGGAGCGTCCGTCCCCTAGACAGTACGTCTGCTACTGCCCAATGCAGCAAGGGACCGAGCACACCAAAGCCAGGTGCAAGGAGTTCCCTAGCGTGGCAGTTCTTCAGACAATGTCCTGATGACAAGACACGAGTGGTTTGCACGCTGTGCAATCAGAGCTTGAAGCGAGGCATAAACGTTCTCAACCTGAGCACAACCTGCATGACCAGGCATCTAAGTGCAAAGCACGAGATGCAGTGGAATAGACACCTGCAAAAACCAAGAAAGGTCTCTGGCTCCTCCTGCTTCCTCTTCTGCTGCAGTCTCGGCCTCTTCATCCACCTCTGTAGTGACAGTGACACCTGCCAACCCGCAAACAGAGGATCTGCCAGCAACACTACCACCTGGGTCACCAACCATCTCCACAATGTCCCATGGAAGCTTTCAGCTCTCTATTTCCCAAACACTGGAGCGGAAGAGGAAGTACCCCCCTAGCCACCCGCGATCCCTGGCCCTGAATGCCAGCATTTCAAAATTCCTCGCCTTTGAAATGCTGTCATTCCGTCTGGTGGAGACGCAGAGTTTTCAAAGGCTGATGTCATTGGCTGTCCCACAGTACGTCGTGCCCAGCCGCCACTACTTTTCCAGACGAGCTATCCCTTCCCTGCACAACCAAGTGGGGGACAAAATCAGGTGTGCACTGCGCAACGCCATCTGTGGCAAGGTCCACCTAACTACGGATGCGTGGACCAGTAAGCACGGTCAGGGACGTTATATCTCCCTAACAGCACACTGGGTAAATGTAGTGGCGGCTGGGCCTGAGGCGAATAGCACTTTGGCGCATGTCCTTCCACCACCGAGGATTGCAGGGCACTTCAGTTTGCCTCCTGTTGCTAACTCCTCCTACTCCGCCTCCTCATCCTCTACCGCCTCCTCATCCGGTCAGCGTAACACCTTCACCACCAACTTCAGCACAGCCAGGGCTAAACGACAGCAGGCAGTTTTAAAACTTTCCTGTTTGGGGGAAAAAACCCACACCGCGCAGGAGTTGTGGAGGGACATGGAACAACAGACCGATGAGTGGTTGGTGGCAGTGAGCCTCAAGCCCGGCCTGGTGGTGTGCGATAATGGGCGAAATCTCGTAGCAGCTCTGGGCCTTGCCGGTTAGACGCACATCCCTTGCCTGGCGCATGTGCTGAACTTGGTGGTCCAGAGGTTCCTGAAGAATTACCCCGATATGCCAGAGCTGCTGCAGAAAGTGCGGGCCGTCTGTGCGCACTTTCGGTGTTCTCACCCTGCTGCTGCTCGCCTGTCAGCGCTGCAGCGTAACTTCGGCCTTCCCGCTCACCGTCTCATATGTGACGTGCCCACAAGGTGGAACTCCACCTTGCACATGCTTGCCAGACTGTGCGAGCAGCAGCAGGCGATAGTGGAGTTTCAGCTGCAGCACGCACGCGTGAGTCGCTCTGCGGAACAGCACCACTTCACCGCCAATAACTGGGCCTCCATGCGAGACCTGTGTGCCTTGTTGCGCTGTTTCGAGTACTCCACCAACATGGCCAGTGCCGATGACGCCGTTCTCAGCGTTACTATCCCAGTTCTATGCCTCCTTGAAAAAACTCTTAAGGCGATGATGGAAGAGGATGTGGCACAGGATGAGGAGGAGGAGGAGGAAGAGGGTTCATTTCCAAGGCTTTCAGGGCAGTCATTTACAAGTGGCTACGAGGCTGGGTTCCTGCACCAACAAGCGCCAGGTACACAATTGTCTGGCAGCAAGGGCACAGTTCCGGAGGATGACGAGGTGGAGGATGAGGAGGAGATGGAGGAGGAGGAGGAACCATGTTCACAGCAGGGTGGCACCCAGACCAGCTCATGTCCATCACTGGTGTGTGGCTGGGGGGATACAGAGGACACAGACGATACACCTCCCACAGAGGACAGCTTTTCCTTGCCTCTGGGCAGCCTGGCACACATGAGCGATTACATGCTGCAGTGTCTCCGCAACGACCGCCGAGTTGCCCACATTTTAACTGGTGCTGATTATTGGGTGGCCACCCTGCTGGATCCCCGTTACAAGGACAACGTGCCGTCCTTAATTACCTCACTGGAGCGTGATCGTAAGATGCGCGAGTACAGGCGCACGCTGGTAGACGCGCTGCTGGTGGCATTCCCACTTGGAAGCGGGGGTACGGTGGAAGCACAAGGCGAAGGCAGAGGAGGAGGAAGAGGTCGCCAACGCAGCCGGGGCACCGCCAGCACCTCGCAAGGCAGGGTTAGCATAGCCGGAATGTGGAAAAGCTTTGTCGGCACGCCACAACAACCAGCACCACCAGCTGAGATGGAACGTCTTAGCAGGAGGCAGCATTTCACCAACATGGTGGAGCAGTATGTGTGCACACGCGTACACGTACTGCATGACGGGTCTGCCCCCTTCAACTTCTGGGTCTCCAAATTGGGCACATGGCCTGAGCTTGCCCTTTACGCCTTGGAGGTGCTGGCCTGCCCTGCCGCCAGTGTATTATCTGAACGTGTATTTAGCACGGCAGGGGGCGTTATCACAGACAAGCGCAGCCGCCTGTCCAGAGCCAATGTGGACAAGCTCACGTTCATTAAAATGAACCAGGCATGGATCCCACAGGACTTGGCCGTACCTTGTGCAGAATAGACACATATACCGGTGTTCTGACGAAAACTGTCTTGCTATCGGATAGTGTCCGGCCACTTCACAAAATCTCCAAAGATGAACGTCGCCTGCGCAGTGAGTGCAGGTTCAAGCCCGACCATCCAAGTGGACATACGGTAGCACATAGTAACAGGGCCCCTCACGGGCTCGCTTGGCTAGGCTTCAACCTCGGATGATGTGGCTTGAACCTGGAGTCACCGCGCATCGTCTTCGGAGAGTTTCAAAATCCCCTTGTCCTACGTACTGAGCAAGCGCAGTACAGGGCGGACACTATGCGACGGGGGACAGAATTCGACACATCATTCACCACTAGCCTTACCCAGCCATTGTTGTATTTTTGAACCAGTGTTAGCTACCTCGTCCTCCTCCACCGCCGCTTCCACCTACACCGCCACATCCACCACCATCTGCGTGGGAACACATGGTCGAAAGCAGCCTCAGATGGGATGTCTCCCCTCAACAGGGAGACCCTGACATCGAAACCTGGTACAAATATTTCAATGAGGCAGGCATTGAGTTCCTTAATTTTTTGAAAACAAGGAAACAAAGCCGCCTCACTGTTTTAGATAAAGAAATTAAAGAGATTAAAGATAATCTACTAATATACAAGAACACAGTGGAATATAACACCCTGTCTTCAAACCTTCAAGCTCATCTCATCAAAGAAGATAGAGATCAAAAGGCTAAAAAACACAAAAAATATACGAGAGACATAAACGACTATAAATCTTGTAGAGTTTTTAATTGGCAAAAATCATTGGTACCAGATGTTATGGAAACCAATACAGCCACCACCAGTAATGGAGATAGACCAACCCCCACTGAACCACCCCCTCCACCCCCAAGGAAACCACCTCAAGTTTATAACACACAAGGAAACCATGCACAAAGGGGACAAACCCAGAGTGTACGCACCCCACAGAGGGGCAGGGGCAACAACAATTCAAACAGAAGAGGCCAGAGGGGAAGAAGAGGGAGTCAATCCACTCATAATAACTATCGATAGGACTATGATGACTATCAACAGAGGGGGTCCCCTGCTCGATACTACGACCATCCTTCTAATTATTCCAATTCTACATATCCCAACCATCCATCAATTCCAACTCACAACCGGTACTTACCTTTACGAGACAATTATGATGACAACATTTACCCACATCCCAATACCGAATACGAACAAGCAACCTATGGTTACAGTCAAATCAATCATTACCCCATCCAGGATTTTCACGGGGATCCCCCAAACAGAAAAAGGGGTCCCGACGTAAGAGAGGATGTAGAGGAGGCAGGCGCATACAGAGACGGAAAACGCAAAAGGACATAACATGCCAAGGAGTCTTTAATCTAAGCAAGGTAAAACTCACAGATAATGAAAAGGTAGTACTTGATAAAGGCCTAAAATTCCCCCCTCCACAAAAACTAAATAAATTTGGAACATTTATAGATGTCCATAAATTTGTAAGAAAAATAAATATTCAGAGATACATTATCTCCAATCCTATGAGAAATCATGCAAGAGCAGCAATGTCAGGCACAGTGCATTCAGGCCTTGCAAATCCCTCATTATTCAATCCCCCAACTCAGGTAGCCCCAGCTTTAAGTATTTTCAAAGATTTAGTACTCAAAGACCTAGCCAAGCTCCCCCCAAAACATATACATAACAATTCCTTACTCAGCACAGGAGTTAGATCCCTTTGCGACAACAAAGACTTAGTGATCCGTCGGGCTGACAAGGGTGGCGGAATAGTCCTCTTAGACAAATCCGCCTACATGAGTGAAATGTACAAAATCCTTAGTGATGGAAATACATATAAGGAATTATCCACAGATCCAACATCAATATATAAAAAAGACCTCACAGAGTTAGTAACTAGAGGTTTTGATTCCTATATTTTAAATCGGAAAGAAAAAGCTTTTTTAATTCCATTAGCACCCAGAATACCCACTATTTATTACCTAACCAAAATTCACAAAAATGCAACAGAACCTCCAGGACGCCCAATCATTAGCGGCATTGATTCAGTCACCTCGAGAATCGGGAAGTACATCGATCATTATTTACAACCAATAGTACAGAAAATACCATCATACCTAAAGGACACAAAACATGCTATTAATAAACTATCATCAGTACCTATAGAAGAAGATCTCATCATGGCTACCGCAGATGTAGCCTCCTTATATACTTGCATTGCGCACTCGCATGGATTAGAGGCCGTAGAAACCTTTTTAAAACGGGAATCAACTCTCATCAGAAGACAAACCAATTTTATAATGGAACTTCTCACTTTTGCAACGAATCATAATTACTATTGGTTTAATGGACAATTTTACTCACAAGATAAGGGAGTTGCAATGGGAGCCAAATTCGCCCCCAGCCTAGCGAATATTTTCATGGCCAAATGGGAGGAGGATGTCATCTATGCTACAGCAAGACCCGAATTGAAACTATGGGCCAGATATATTGATGACATCCTCCTCCTATGGAAGGGATCACAGGAATCCCTAGACAATTTTTTCTCTTTCCTTAATAACAATGACCGTGGCATCGTACTTACCTATGAATCAAGCCATACCCAAATTCATTTTTTGGACTTAGAAATTCAACTCTCCGAAGACACTTTTCAATTCAGCACCCATTTCAAAACAACGGATCGAAACGGATTTATTCCTATTGACAGCTGCCATCACAGGAGCTGGCTCAGATCTGTCCCAAAAAGCCAGTTCCTTAGACTACGTAGAAACTGCACTGATCTGGATACTTTTAAATCACAAGCCAATACCCTACGCGATCGATTCAAGGAAAAAGGATACAATATGGAAGAAGTTGACCAAGATCTGAAAAGCGCCGTGGATACAGACAGAACAACACTGTTGATAGACAAACCCAGAGCTGCTGCGGATGATAAGTTTAAATGGTCTTTTCTAACTGGCTACAAATAAACAAATTAAATCTATATTAGCCAAACATTGGAACATTTTAAAAAATGGCAAAGTTTTAGGCCCACTCCTACCAGACAACGCTAGAGTGATATATAAAGGGCACCCTCGCTTAAAAGCCAAATTGCACCTACAATTATTAATCCTCCAACCAAACCGTCCTTCTTCGATAATCTCATAGGATATTACCCATGTAAAAAGTGTGTAGTCTGCCACTACAACATCAAAGGAAGATGCACGACTAAAGAATTCGAGTCCTCAGTAACCAAGACAAAATACCCTATCAAGCATTTCAGCACATGCGCCACCACACACGTTGTATACTTAATCACTTGTCCATGTTTAAAACAATATGTCGGCCGTACCATACGTTCTTTTTTAACGAGAGTGTCTGAACATATCTCTAAAATAAAAAGTGGAAGTATTAAGCATACGGTACCAAGGCATTATCGGCAACATCATAACAGAGACCCCAGAGGTACCCAGTTTGTGATTATCGATAAATTTACAGCACCGTGGAGGGGAGGAGCCAAAACCAGAGGGGTCTCACAACTTGAAACTTTTTGGATATACCAATTGCAATCGCATTCTCCGACAGGAATGAACATAGACTGGGATATAAACGCATTTATCAATAAAGCGTAAATAATATCCCCCATTATAGACTAACGATATACTTACCCATGAATACACACTTAGATGTAGCAATACAACACAATTCCCATTCGATCACTCCAGGTTCTAATTTTTAGGCATTTTTTAGGTATATTTTAGGTATACTTTTTTAGGTATATGCCAACATATTTTTATTTTTTATTCTTTAGGTATTCATTTATATATATTTTTATGTATTTTTATATGTTTATACACATCTACATCCATATTTTTATATATTGTTATATGTTTATACACATTAATATCCATCTTTTTTATTACAATCTTAGAGCCATCTTTTAGGAATTCACTTTTATACATTTTATGCGTTTATATACACCTATATCGTATATTTGAGTTCCTATATATGGCTTCTTATAAGAACCGTCCTTGGTATCCTTTTATAGCATTATTAAATATTTTTTTATATAAATATTTTACATAGATACTTTTGGTATGGATTTTTAATATCATCGCTTTTTCAGATATTATGTTGCCCCTTTTTTATTCCTTATATATGGGTATTGCCATATGTGTTAATGGATTTTAAATGTGTAATAAACCAGTGTCACCCCAATGTGACATTACGCCTAAATTAGGCTTATAAACATGGAGAGAAACCAATATCTTTATAGTTTGTCATTTACTCTATTTACGATACATCCATCCCCTTTTGGGTTGTGATTCGATCCTATTGAGCTCCGGGACCTTTAGTCCCCGCCCCCAGTGTCAGCAAAGTATGACATTCCGCAAATTATACGACTGTGTAACACACAGTCATCATTGAAACCATTTGAAAGCGAAAACGAGGCTTGGTTCTTCCGGGTTGTGACACAATCGCGTTACACCGGCCTCGCACCAAAACGAGGCTTGGTTCCTCCTAATAAACACAATATAGCGTCTATGCGCCGCCGCTCTGGGCAATCCATAGTGAGGCTTGGTTTGACAGGCGGTCACATGGCCCAGAGCGGAAGTGACGCCATGACGCTTTTCCTCCAGCTTCTAAGGGATTCAGCATCCCATTAGAAGCATTTACACAGATACTAATATACAATTTATAAATCGGCCAAGTAATTAAAACAAAACCCCCCACAAATGACCCCATTTTGGAAAGTAGACACCCCAAGCTATTTGCTGAGAGGCATGTTGAGCCCATTGAATATTTTTTTTTTTAGTCCCAAGTGATTGAATAAAGACAAAAATAAAAAATAATTTTTTTTTTCTTCAAAAAGTTGTCACTAAATGATATATTGCTCACACATGCCATAGTTATATGTGGAATTGCACCCCAAAATACATTTTGCTGCTTCTCCTGAGTATGGGGATACCACATGTGTGGGACTTTTTGGGAGCCTAGCCGCGTACGGGGCCCCGAAACCCAAGCACCGCCTTCAGGATTTCTAAGGGTGCAAATTTTTGATTTCACTCCTCACTACCTATCACAGTTTCGAAGGCCATAAAATGCCAAAATAGCACAAAACCCCCCAAATGACCCCATTTTGGAAAGTAGACACCCCAAGCTATTTGTTGAGAGGCATGGTGAGTATTTTACAGCTCTCATTTGTTTTTGAAAATGAAGAAAGTAAAGAAAAAAAATTTTTTTTTTTCTTTTTTCAATTTTCAAAACTTTGTGACAAAAAGCGACATCTGCAAAATACTCACAATACCTCTCAGCAAATAGCTTGGGGTGTCTACTTTCCAAAATGGGGTCATTTTGGGGGGGTTTTATGCCATCTGGGCATTCCATGGCCTCCGAAACTGTGATTGGCAGTGAGAAGTGAAATAAAAAAATTACTCCCTTAGAAAGCCTGAAGGCGGTGCTTGGTTTTTGGGGTTCCGTACGCAGCTAGGCTCCCAAAAAGTCCCACACATGTGGTATCCCCGTACTCAGGAGAAGCAACAGAATGTATTTTGGGGTGTATTTCCACATATGCCCATGACATGTTTGA
The DNA here is from genome assembly GCA_028564925.1 of Lithobates sylvaticus. Taxonomy (NCBI): domain Eukaryota; kingdom Metazoa; phylum Chordata; class Amphibia; order Anura; family Ranidae; genus Lithobates; species Lithobates sylvaticus. The sequence continues at coordinate 37,951,892 of CM053027.1, read as the reverse complement.
GCAATATATCATTTAGTGACAACTTTTTGTAAAAAAAATATATATATTTTTTTTTTTTTTCATTATTCAATCTCTTGGGACAAAAAAAAAAAAATATTTAATGGGCTCAACATTGCTCTCAGCAAATAGCTTGGGGGTGTCTACTTTCCAAAATGGGGTCATTTGGGGGGGGTTTGAACTGTCCTGGCATTTTATGCACAACATTTAGAAGCCTATGTCACACGTCACCCACTCTTCTAACCACTTGAAGACAAAGCCCTTTCTGACACTTTTTGTTTACATGAAAACATATTTTTTTTTTGCAAGAAAATTACGTTGAACCCCCAAACACTATATATATTGTTAAAGCAAAGGCCCTACAGATTAAAATGGTGGGTGTTGCATTTTTTTTTTCCACACAGTATTTGCGCAGCGATTTTTCAAACGCATTTTTGTGGAAAAAATACACTTTTTTTTATTTTAATGCACTAAAACACACTATATTGCTCAAATTTTTGATGAAATAAAAAATATGATCTTAGGCCGAGTACATGGATACCAAACACGACATGCTTTAAAATTGCGCACAAACACGCAGTGGCGACAAACTACATACATTTTTAAAAGCCTTTAAAAGCCTTTACATGATACCACATTAGATTCACGGAGGAGGTCTACTGCTAAAATTACTGCCCTCGATCTGACCTTCGCGGTGATACCTCACATGCATGCTGCAATTGCTGTTTACATATGACGCCAGACCAACGCTCGTGTACGCCTTTGCGCAAGAGAAGGGGGGGCAGGGGTGCTTTTTTTTTTTTTTTTTTAGTTTTTTTTTTATTTATTTAGCTTTTTTATTCTATTTTTAAACTGTTCCTTCCATTTTTTTTCTTTGTTATGATTTTTATTGTTATCTCAGGGAATGTAAAATATCCCCTATGATAGCAATAGGCAGTGACAGGTACTCTTTTTTTGAAAAAAATTGGGGTCTATTAGACCCTAGATCTTTCCTCTGCCCTCAAAGCATCTGACCACACCAAGATTGGTGTGATAAAATGCTTTCCCAATTTCCCAATGGCGCGGTTTTATATCCGGGAGGGGGGACATTCCCTCCTACTGCTTGTAAAAGCAGTCTAGAGGCTAATTACCTGCTAGAATTGCTTTTACATGAAAGCCGATCACTGGCTGAAAAGAATGATACCAAGATGATACCTAAACCTGCAGGCATCATTCTGGTATAACCATTCAAAGTCCAGCAACATACTGGACATATATTGTAATCTTTTTTTTTTTCATGCAGCCTCTTGGCTGAACGAAAAAAAGAGATTGATTGGTGGGTATGCCCACCATTAGAATACCTCCCTTCATCCACCCACTTCTAATGATGGGCATACATGCACCATTTATATATGCCGATGCATGGGGCATCCTCCCGCAAAAGTTATGCCGTGTACACACGGTCGGAATTTCGACCGTATGTACGTGGCATTAGGAGCCAATCGCTCCTCCCCGCCCCCTGCTGCCCCCATGCTTCGGCATATATGCTCTTTTTTTTAACTGTGGTGGTGAAATCACCTCCTACAGCGTTGGAGTCGCGGCTTTATGTATCGTGGGAGCAAACGCTGTTGCTGTCAAGATAAATAAATCCGCGCTGCAACTGAATGGCGCACCTGAAAAAAATGCTTAACACTAAAACACAGTAAACAAAATTACATACCTGAAAAGCAAGCATGATAAAACATGATAAAACATAATAAAACATTGCAGAATAGAATGGAGTAAAAAAAGAGCAACAATAGAGAGAGAGAGAGAGAGAACAATAAAACGACAACTATTTTTGTTTTTTTTATTTTTTTGAGATTCACAGGTAAAAAAGCTCCTGACTGTTAGCGACTGAATCAAAACGCTACCACAAAAAAAATGTTAGCGATCGCAGGGATCAGGCCTGACTCTGCGAACACTGCAGTTATGTGTGCTTAGTGTTTTGTAAGTGACAGTGATCGATCGATACTGCACTTGGGTGGGCTGGGCTGGGCGGAGGGGGAAAACGCAGGTGCTAGCAGGTATCTGGGCTGATCCCGCTAACAATGCGTTTTTTTGGAACCCTAAACTGCTGGGACGCTAGTATAGATCTGATCAGATCAGATATTGATCTGTTCAGATACTATACCACTAAGGGAGGTGTATGCTTTGCGCGTGGGTGTTTGCGGTACTGGCACTAACCTGGGGCGACGCAGACCTTATTTGACCCTAAAACCTAATTGATATCACCCGCCGGGCGATCAGGGGTTAAACCGTTATTGGGTAATAAATGGCGGGTGCCCTGACAGTATAAAAAAACAAGCTAACTAACCAGCGTCACCCGTAACAGTAATACAAAAAAAAAACTGGTTACCTAGCGACACTAATGCAGGGATCAGAAAAACGATCGCTTAGTGACACTGGCAAAAGGGGGTGAAAGGGTTAACTAGGGGCAATCAGGGGGTTAAACCTTTATTAGGTAATATATGGGGGTACCTGACGCTATATAAAAACCTGACGGGGAACCTAAATAACGAAATAACTAACTGGCTAACCAGCGTCACCAGTGACATTTTATACGGTGATCACTGGTGAAAGGTTAACTCTAGGGGCAATCAGGGGGTTAAAACCTTTATTTAGGTTGTAATATGGGGTACCTGACCTATAAACCTATTTATGAACCTATATAAACATGGCGGTTAACCTAAAAAAAAACTGGTTACCTAGCGACACTAATGCAGCGATCAGAAAAACGATCGCTTAGTGACACTGGCAAAAGGGGGTGAAAGGGTTAACTAGGGGCAATCAGGGGGTTAAACCTTTATTAGGTAATATATGGGGGTACCTGACGCTATATAAAAACCTGACGGGGAACCTAAATAACGAAATAACTAACTGGCTAACCAGCGTCACCAGTGACAGTTATACGGTGATTACTGGTGAAAGGGTTAACTCTAGGGGCAATCAGGGGGTTAAAACCTTTATTTAGGTTGTAATATGGGGGTACCTGACCTATAAAACTATTTATGAACCTATATAAAACATGGCGGTTAAAATAAAAAAAAAATGGTTACCTAGCGACACAATGCAGCGATCAGAAAAACGATCGCTTAGTGACACTGGCAAAAGGGGGTGAAGGGGTTAACTAGGGGCAATCAGGGGGTTAAACCTTTATTAGGGGGGGGTAGGGGGCTACCTAGGACCTAAAACTAACTGCCCTGACAGTTATTACAGTCACACTGACACTAAATGCAGTGATCAGTAAAAAATGATCACTGCAATTAGTGACACTGTGACTGGGGGGGAGGGGGTGATCTGGGGGGTGATCAGGGGGTGACAGGGGGTGTTTTGTGTGCCTAACTGTACTGGTGTCAGTGTAGTGTTGTGCACTAACCTTAACATGTTCGCCGCTCGGCGTCTCCGGTCACATAGACCGGCGCACCGAGCGTGACATCACTTCCGCCTTCCTGTCTATACAATAGACAGGAAGGGGAAGTTTCTCATTGGCCAGGAGCGATCGCGAGGGGGTGGCCAGAAACCACTGGCCGTCCCCTCGTCCCGGATCGCTCCTGAAGCGATGCCGACCGTCCCCGCCGGCGGAGGGGGGTCCGATCGGACCCCCCAACCGCCTAAAGAATGGCACGTACAGGTACGTGGTTCTGCCTGTACGTGCCATTCTGCCGACGTATATCTACATGGGGCGGTCGGCAAGTGGTTAAACATTATGGTCTCATCCCCAAAGTTATTCCACTCTATTTCTAACAAAAATAACATTAAAATTTCGTCAGACCGGAAGTGATGTCACTTCCGGTCTACAGCAACGTTTTTTTCACTTTGGGGTCACACTCCCTATAAATGCGTGCTGCTGACACATGTAGTCCACACCCCAGACGACGTCTATGCAGACGAAACGCGTCGGGTGGACTACAAGGACAGCACCACGCCAACTACAATTTTAAAACAGGCCTGTTTTTAACCAGCTAAATGTGAGTGTTTTTAAACTGTTTTCTTAACATTAAAAACGTTTCCCAACGGTATTACGCTATGTAAGTTCTTTCTTTTAATATGACCACACAATATGCTTGAGAACGTGGACCCCCGATGCTCATTTTTTCCCATCTGATACTTACCCACCTGCGAACCACCAACCCATGTGGTACCTGAGAAAGTTTCGGAATCACCACGAGGAGCTGAGACTTGCCAGTACCCAAACGTTAAAAGCTTTTGCGACTTGTGAGGCATAAGCCTTTTCAAGTCCAATCTATCCGGTAAGCCTTATTTCATTAGGCCCGAGAGCCAGCAGACAACTGTCACCATCACACCAAACAGAGTCACCTGTTGCCACAGTGTTATCTCACCTGGACACCAATCAATGCTATGGACTTCACTTCTATACACTTATATGTATAGTTTTTTTTTTCACCTAGCACCCACGATTTTAACAGATATTGAGTTTTATAAATTTTATTTATCACAATATTTTTTCCACGGTATAAAACCATCTTTTGATTTTTTATTCTCACCAATCTTAAATCACTTGCATTTTTCATACTCACCATTTTATTGAGAATTTTATTGAAAATATTATATCTATGCCAATTTTATGTGTTTTATATGTAAGGTTTTTGGGCTTTATATGTTTACATATTTAAGGTACTAGAGGTAGGCATCACGCCATAATATTCTCCTTTATCCTTACATCTTCAAACTCACCACAACAGTACTTTTTCTTCAAGAGTACCAGTTTGTTTTGTTTTTTAGCGCTGCATTAATATACACACGAGTCCCTTCTCTGCTTCCAAGCCTAGACGCAGAGAAGGCATTCAATAGAGTTCACTGGGGGTACCTCTCATAAACATTAAGAATTGGGATTTCTGGGTTTATACACAAAGCCATAATGTCATTATACACAATGCCCTCAGCCAGAGTGTTCACTTCTGGCAAAATTTCTGAAAGCTTTAATTTATCGAATGGCACAAGAAAAGGTTGTCCGCTTTCTCCTGCAATATTTACTTTAGCTATTGAGCCTCTGGCAGTAGCCATTAGAACAAACCCAAACATCAAAAGGTATCAAAATATGACAAAATTAACACAAATTGGGTCTATTCGCGGACGACATAATTTTAACTTTGACAAATCCAGAAAAGTCTCTAGCTGAGGTTCAACAAGCTTTAGACAACTTTGGCTGCATCTTCTATTATACGATTAATAGCGATAAATGTTTAGCCTTACCAATGAACATCCCACCAAAAACACTCGCCCTCCTATGCTTCAACCACAAGTATAACTGGGACAAGCCATCTATCTCATACCCAAGAGTCCAACTGTCCTACTCAACTTCAAAACTATTTCAAGTTATCTATCCCAAACTCCTAACCCAAATTCAAGATGATCCCCAAAAAAAATTTAAAAAAACTCAATTATCTTGGATTGGAAGAAATTCAAAATGCTCAATTATCTTCCCAGGATTGGAAAAAAAACTAGAATTGGCGGCATTCAACGTGCATCAATACTACATTGCTTACCTTGCCAAATAATGATGTGCCTGAATATTAAAAAGAAGTAACCAAAGATTATGATTTAGCTGCCTGAGCTCCCTTCCTATACCTCCTTAGTAACCCTCAAATCCACACTAGCTTTTTAAACAAAACAATACAGAGTAAATGTGCGATTCGTTTCGTACGAATTCGTAATTCACGAATTTTTCGAAATTCGTACGAATTTACGAATCTGTAGTACGAATTTTTTTTTTTATACGAATTCCGTACGGAATACGAATTTTTTTTTTACGAATCGTTACGAATCGTTACGAATCGTTACGAATCGTTAACGCGGCTAATGAATTGTTGGTTCTCATAACACAGAGAACAATTCGAATCCAACTACAAATATCGAATTTCAATTTCAAGTTACGAATCGTTACGAATCGTTATGAATAGTTACGAATCGTTACGAATCGTTATGAATAGTTACGAATCGTTAGTAAATCCAACTACCAATATCGAATTTCAACTAATTTGAACGAAATTATTATAGCAGATATAACGAATGAATTCGAATGACAAAGTGTCATTTTTGCAGAAAAAAAAAAGCGTAGGGGTCCCCCCAAATTCAATAACCAGGCCCTTCAGGTCTGGTATGGATATTAAGGGGGACCCCAGCCAAAAAAAAATAAAAAAAAATGGCGTGGGGTCCCCCCCAAATATCCATACCAGACCCTTCAGGTCTGGGATGGATTTTAAGGGGAACCCCGGCCAAAAAAAAAAAAAAAAATGGCGTGGGGTCCCCCTCAAAATCCATACCAGACCCTTTATCCGAGCACGCAACCTGGCAGGCCGCAGGAAAGGAGGGGGGGACGAGAGCGGCCCCCCCTCCCGCCTGAACCGTACCAGGCCACATGCCCTCAACATTGGGAGGGTGCTTTGGGGTCCCCCCCAAAGCACCCTGTCCCCATGTTGATGAGGACAAGGGCCTCATCCCCACAACCCTGGCCGGTGGTTGTGGGGGTCTGCGGGCGGGGGGCTTATCGGAATCTGGAAGCCCCCTTTAACAAGGGGACCCCCAGATCCCGGCCCCCCCCCTGTGTGAAATGGTAAGGGGGTACAAAAGTACCCCTACCATTTCACCAAAAAAGTGGCAAAAATGGTAAAAAATGACAGGAGACGGTCTTTGACAATTCCTTTATTAAAATCTTCTTTCTTCTGGTCTTCCTTTCTTCATCTTCTCCTTCCGTCATCTTCTCCTTCCGTCATCTTCTTCCAGCTTCTTCTTCCTTCGATTCGCTTCTTCTTCCTCCGGTCTTCTCGTCCTTCTCGTCCGGCGTCGTCCTTCTCGTCCGGCATCGGCGTCTCTTCTCGCAGGCCGCTCCTCGCAATGGGAGGCTCCCGCTCTGTGAGGCTCCGCTCCGGGTGACAGGTCTTTTATAACGAAGGCACCTGGTGACCCCGCCCCCTCTGACGCACGGGGACGTCATGTGGAATTCCCTATGGCTTTCCCCATGACGTCAGAGGGGGGGCGGGGTCACCGGGTGCCTTCGTTATACAAGACCTGTCACCCGGAGCGAAGCCTCACAGAGCGGGAGCCTCCCATTGCGAGGAGCGGCCTGCGAGAAGAGACGCCGATGCCGGACGAGAAGGACGACGCCGGACGAGAAGGACGACGCCGGACGAGAAGGACGAGAAGACCGGAGGAAGAAGAAGCGAATCGAAGGAAGAAGAAGATGGAAGAAGATGCCGGAAGGAGAAGATGAAGAAGGAAGACCAGAAGAAAGAAGAAAGAAGATTTTAATAAAGGAATTGTCAAAGACCGTCTCCTGTCATTTTTACCATTTTTGCCACTTTTTTGGTGAAATGGTAGGGGTACTTTTGTACCCCCTTACCATTTCACACAGGGGGGGGGGCCGGGATCTGGGGGTCCCCTTGTTAAAGGGGGCTTCCAGATTCCGATAAGCCCCCCGCCCGCAGACCCCCACAACCACCGGCCAGGGTTGTGGGGATGAGGCCCTTGTCCTCATCAACATGGGGACAAGGTGCTTTGGGGGGGACCCCAAAGCATCCTCCCAATGTTGAGGGCATGTGGCCTGGTACGGTTCAGGCGGGAGGGGGGGCGCTCTCGTCCCCCCCTCCTTCCTGCGGCCTGCCAGGTTGCGTGCTCGGATAAGGGTCTGGTATGGATTTTATGGGGACCCCACGCCATTTTTTTGGGCTAGGGTTCCCCTTAAAATCCATCCCAGACCTCAAGGGTCTGGTATGGATTTTGAGGGGTACCCTACGCCATTTTTTTTTTTTTTTTTTGGCTGGGGTCCCCCTTAATATCCATCCCAGACCTGAAGGGCCTGGTTATTGAATTTGGGGGGACCCCTACACATTTTTTTATCAATGACTTCAATGAATGACAGTTCTCTGTATTACGGATCCAACAATTCATTTGCCGGCAATAGCTGCGACTCGATTTTAAATAGTTTTTTTTTTCCTGCAAAAATGACACTGCAGGAACAGTTCCCTATATTAGATATACTGAATCTCGAATCATTCGAGCATTCGTTATATCCGCTATTATAATTTCTTTCATGTTAGTTGAAATTACATATTTGTTAGTTACAATACAACATTCGAATTGTTCTCTGTATTACGGGAATCGGCAATTAGCCGCGAGTGATTTTAAAATGTCTTTTTTTTCCTGCAAAAATGACACATTGTACAGAGAGAGTTCTAAACACGGGAAACCTGCGCCCTTCTATATACTATATACTCTATAGTATGCCTATGAAGGGGGGTCATGTTTCCCGTGTTTAGAACTGTCTCTGTACAATGTGTCATTTTTGCAGGAAAAAAAAGACATTTAAAATCACTCGCGGCTAATTGCCGATTCCCGTAATACAGAGAACAATTCGAATGTTGTATTGTAACTAACAAATATGTAATTTCAACTAACATGAAAGAAATTATAATAGCGGATATAACAAATGCTTCGAATGATTCGAGATTCAGTATATCTAATATAGGGAACTGTTCCTGCAGTGTCATTTTTGCAGGAAAAAAAAACTATTTAAAAATCACGAGTCGCAGCTATTGCCGGCAAATGAATTGTTGGATCCGTAATACAGAGAACTGTCATTCATTGAAGTCATTGATAAAAAAATGCGTAGGGGTCCCCCCAAATTCAATAACCAGGCCCTTCAGGTCTGGGATGGATATTAAGGGGGACCCCCAGCCAAAAAAAAAAAATGGCGTAGGGTCCCCCTCAAAATCCATACCAGACCCTTGAGGTCTGGGATGGATTTTAAGGGGAACCCTAGCCCAAAAAATGGCGTGGGGTCCCCCTCAAAATCCATACCAGACCCTTATCCGAGCACGCAACCTGGCAGGCCGCAGGAAAGGAGGGGGGGACGAGAGCGGCCCCCCCTCCCGCCTGAACCGTACCAGGCCACATGCCCTCAACATTGGGAGGGTGCTTTGGGGTCCCCCCCCAAAGCACCTTGTCCCCATGTTGATGAGGACAAGGGCCTCATCCCCACAACCCTGGCCGGTGGTTGTGGGGGTCTGCGGGCGGATGGCTTATCGGAATCTGGAAGCCCCCCTTAACAAGGGGACCCCCAGATCCCGGCCTCCCCCCTGTGTGAAATGGTAAGGGGGTACAAAAGTACCCCTACCATTTCACCAAAAAAAGCGTCAAAAATTGTAAAAATGACAGAAGACGGTCTTTGACAATTCCTTTATTAAAATCTTCTTTCTTCTTTCTTCTGGTCTTCCTTTCTTCATCTTCTCCTTTCTTCATCTTCTCCTTCCGGCATATCTTCTTCTTCCTCCGATCCGCAGGGCAAAAAAAGGGAATTCCACATGACGTCCCCGAGAGGGGGCGGGGTTGCTTTCCTTCGCAATATTAACCACAACTAAAAAGAAAGGAGGCATGAATCTACCGGAAGGAGACGTGCATCTCCTGTCATTTTTACCATTTTTGCCACTTTTTTTGTGAAATGGTAGGGGTACTACATTGCTTTAGTTCTAGACCAGATAAGAGATGAGGCCCTTGTCCTACTGGGGACAAGGTGCTTTGGGGGGACCCCAAATAATGTTGAGGGCAAAAGGCGGGAGGGGGGCCGCTCTCGTGCCCTGCCAGGTGCGTGCTCGGAAAAGGGTATTTTTGAGGGGGAAAAAAATCCATCCAGAAGTAACCAAATTTTTTTTTGATTATGATTTAGCTGCTGCAAAAATTGTCAGTTCATTCTATACACTTTACTTCCTAAAGTACCAATACCTAACCTTATGTAACTATCAAAACCAACAATTCACTAGCTGAGTGGAAAAAAAAAATTACGATATTTCGTATTTCGTGAATTAAACAAAACTCGAATTACATACGAAACGAGGACACAATACAAGTAAGTGCCCCTTTAAGAGTAATAGATTACTGTAAAGCTTGTCTCATTGTCAACCCCTTTATAACACAAGGATTCAACTTCTATTCTACACTACCTGATAAAAATAAGATTATAGTAACACACAAAACCAATAAGATTGGACGATTAAAACACTTCAATCCTAATGGTAAATTAGTCCTTCCTGCAAAAATCTGGCAATTTCTTTTGTCAAAGAACAGGTTAAATACTAAAGGTATATCTTTTTTATAATTTTATGTCCTTATTTCCTATAAACGAGAAAAGCACTAACATGGTCAAATGGGAAAAAGAATTAAACCAAACCTTCTCTTGGAGGTCATGGCAAACAGCCATCAAAATAAATTATTCCACAACATCTTGCATTGAACACTGGGAAAACTCTCAAAAAATATTAAATCGCTGGTACTTAACACCTTACAAACTTTCCAAATATACCCATCCTCCTCACCCATTTGTTGGAGATGTGACCACCAATTGGGTACACTGTACCATACATTTTGGAATTGCAAAAATCTTTCTAGCTTCTGGAACACAATTTCATACTTTATTGCATCCCTTACAGGTAACCTAATACCACTCACTCCTGCAACAACCCTATTGGGAATTAATCTTGACTAGAGTTGAGCGGACACCTGGATGTTCGGGTTCGGCAGGTTCGGCCGAACTTCGGAAAAAAGTTTGGGTTCGGGACCGAACTTGACCCCGAACCCCATTGAAGTCAATGGGGACCCGAACGGCTATAATAAATTGTCGGCTCCCGTCCCCATTAATACAGAGAACAGTCATTGAAGTAATTTATTTTTAAAAAGTTAGTCATAAAAAGTGTTTGGGGACCCAGGTCCTGCCCCAGGGGACATGTATCAATGCAAAAAAACCTTTTAGAAACGGCCGTTTTTTCGGGAGCAGTGATTTTAATAATGCTTAAAGTGAAACAATAAAAGTGTAATATTTCTTTAAATTTCGTACCTGGGGGGTGTCTATAGTATGCCTGTGAAGGGGCGCATGTTTCCAGTGCTTAGAACTCTCCCTGCACAAAGTGTCATTTTTGCAGGAAAAAAAGCTATTTAAAATCACTCGCGGCTATAATGAATTGACAGGTCCCGTAACACAGAGAACAGTCATTCATTGAAAGTCATTGATAAAAAAAAGTCATTGATTAAAAAAAAAAAAAAAAAAAAAAAAAAAAAAAGCGTGGGGGTCCCCCCAAATTCAATAACCAGGCCCTTCAGGTCTGCTATGGATATTAAGGGGAACCCCGGCCAAAAAAAAAATGGCGTGGGGTCCCCCTCAAAATCCATACCAGACCCTTATCCGAGCACGTAACCTGGCAGGCCGCAGGAAAAGAGGGGGGACGAGAGCGGCCCCCCTCCCTCCTGAACCGTACCAGGCCACATGCCCTCAACATTGGGAGGGTGCTTTGGGGTCCCCCCCAAAGCACCTTGTCCCCATGTTGATGAGGACTAGGGCCCCGTCCCCACAACCCTGGCCGGTGGTTGTGGGGGTCTGCGGGCGGGGGGCTTATCGGAATCTGGAAGCCCCCTTTAACAAGGGGACCCCAAGATCCCGCCCCCCCTGTGTGAAATGGTAAGGGGGTACAAAAGTACCCCTACCATTTCACCAAAAAAGTGTAAAAAATTGTAAAAATGACAGGAGACGGTCTTTGACAATTCCTTTATTAAAATCTTCTTCTTTCTTCATCCTTCGGTTTCTTCATCTTCTCCTTCCGTCTTCTTTTTCCTCTGATCAGCTTCTTCTTGATCTGGTCTTCTCGTCCGGCATCTTCTTCCACGGCGTCGGTCTCTTCTTGGGCCGCTCCGCGCAATGGGAGGCTCCCGCTGTGTGAGGCTTCTCTCCGGCATCTTCTTCCACGGCGTCGGTCTCTTCTTGGGCTGCTCCTCGCAATGGGAGGCTCCCGCTGTGTGAGGCTTCGCTTCGTCTGACAGGTCTTTTATAATGGAGGGCGGGCCACCTGGTGACCCCGCCCCCCTCTGACGCATGGGGACGTCATGGGGACTTCCCTATGGCTTTCCCCGTGATGTCAGAGGGGGGCGGGGCCCTCCGTTATATAAGACCTGTCAGACGAAGCAAAGCCTCACACAGTGGGAGCCTCCCATTGCGAGGAGCGGCCCAAGAGTGGACCAACGCCGTGGAAGAAGATGCCGGAGCGAAGCCTCAGAGACCGAAGCCGTGGAAGAAGATGCCGGAGAGAAGCCTCACACAGCAGGAGCCTCCCATTGAGCGGAGCGGCCCAAGAAGAGACAGACGCCGTGGAAGAAGATGCCGGACGAGAAAACCAGAGCAAGAAGAAGAGGATCAGAGGAAGAAGAAGATGGAAGAAGATGGAAGAAGAAGATGAAGAAACCAAAGGATGAAAAAAGGAAGAAGACCAGAAGAAAGAAGATGAAAGAAGACTTTAATAAAGGAATTGTCAAAAACCGTCTCCTGTCATTTTTAACATTTTTGTCACTTTTTTGGTGAAATGGTAGGGGTACTTTTGTACCCCCTTACCATTTCATACAGGGGGGGGCGGGATCTGGGGGTTCCCTTGTTAAAGGGGGCTTCCAGATTCAGATAAGCCCCCCGCCCGCAGACCCCTACAACCACCGGCCAGGGTTGTGGGGACGAGGCCCTTGTCCTAATCATATAACAAAATAAAAACCGCGCTACAACTAGTACATAATAAATAAGGCTGCTGCTCAAGGTGGGATACACACACAAAACACACGTAAAGAAAAAAAGCTGCGCCAAAGAGAAAAAATATACAATAATAACTAATGTGGATTAAACAATAAATTGTACCCCACAAGATAAATGTCCTTAATGGTAGGAACTTGCACCGCCCTCAGGAATAGGGATGAGCCGAACACCCCCGGGTTCGGTTCGCACCAGAACCTTCGAACCGACCGAAAGTTTGCGCAAATTTTCGAACCCTATACGTTATAATGGACGCGAACGTTCAAAATCAAAAGTGCTAATTACAACGGCCAATATGCATGTTAATGTCATAAAACAGGTTTGGGGACCCGGGTCCTGCCCCAGGGGACATATATCAATGCAAAAAGAACTTTCGGGAGCAGTCATTTTAATGATGCATAAAGTGAAAAAAAAAAAAAAGTGAAATTTTCCTTTAAATATGGTACCTGGGGGGTGTCTAAAGTATGCCTGTGAAGTGGCATGTGTTTCCCGTGTTTAGAACTGTCCTTGCACAAAATGACATTTGTAAAGGAAAAAAAGAAGCCATTTAAAAACCACTTGCGGCTTTAATGTCATGTCTTGTCCTGGCCGCCATATGGCTGAAAATCCTTGAGAAAAATGGCATGGCTACCCCATCACCCCCCCCCCCCCCCACCCCAGCCCCTTTGGGTCTTGTATGGATATTAAGGGGGACCCCGCACCCAAAATAAAACCCTATACCTACAACCCTATATATTCTGAACAGCAGTATATAGGTGGTGCAAACAAGACACGGACTGTAGGTTTGTTCTTAAGTAGAATCTGAACAGGTACATTATGAAGTGTAGCTCCATCCCAAAAAAATCTATTTTTAAGCTTTTTGGAGAACATAGGGAGGGGTTATCACCCCTGTAACATTTGCTGTCTTTGCACATCTGTTCAGAACATGTCACCTCACTTTCCGTCCCAATGACAAATGTTTTTGGAAAAGTGGGGTTTGAATTGAAACAAGGATTGGTGATAAAGCATCAGTAGAGAGGAGATACCTTTTTCCAAAATTAAATCTAACAGGATAGAATTTCCCTTCCTAGGGGTAGATTTCCTCTCACTTCCTGTTTTCTCTTTCCGTTTGCAAGTAGGAGTCGTTTGTAAGTTGGATGTTTGAAAGTAGGGGCCTGCCGTATATACTCTGCAGAAATTTGCCCTATTAGATGTTGGTGTAGCCACAAGACTGGTGGGCACAGGAATGGGCCCTGCTGTGAGTTAATAGATCAAGATTTGTACTTGCATGCACCTGTTGAACCGGGCAGAAAAATTGGGCCTTTGGTGGTGGTGGTGGTGGTGGTGGTGGACGGTGTTGCCACAAGACTGTAAGCCCTCACAGTTACTCTTGGTGGGTGCAGGAATGGGCCCTGCTGTGAGTTATTAGATCAAGATTTGTAATTGCATGCACCTGTTGAACAGGGCAGAAAAATTGGGCCTTTGGTGGTGGTGGTGGACGGTGTTGCCACAAGACTGTAAGCCCTCACAGTTACTCTTGGTGGGCGCAGGAATGGGCCCTGCTGTGAGTTATTAGATCAAGATTTGTAATTGCATGCACCTGTTGAACAGGGCAGAAAAATTGGGCCTTTGGCGGTGGTGGTGGACGGTGTTTGCCACAAGACTGTAGGCCCTCATAGTTACTCTTGGTGGGCGCAGGAATGGGCCCTGCTGTGAACTATTAGATCAAGATTTGTAATTGCGAAGCATCTTTTTAAAAAATTGTAATTACACGCCCCTGTTAAACACTGCAACCCCTCACAGATACTGTACTTGGAGCACAGCAGTCACACCTGTTGAAAAATTGTGCCTTAGGCATTGGTGCTGGTGCCACAACACTGCAACCCCTCACAGACACTGTACTCTTAGCACAGCAATGAGACCTGTTGCAAAGCATTGCCTAAAAATTGTAATTACACGCCCCAACAGGGGCTGAAAACTTGTGCCTTAGGCACTGGTGCCACAACACTGCAACCCCTCACAGATACTGTACTTGGAGCACAGCAGTCACACCTGTTGCGAAGCATTTTTTTTAAAAAATTGTAATTACACGCCCCTGTTAAACAGGGGCTGAAAAATTGTGCCTTAGGCATTGGTGCTGGTGCCACAACACTGCAACCCCTCACAGATACTGTACTTGGAGCACAGCAGTCACACGTGTTGCAAAGCATTTTTTTAAAAAATTGTAAGTACACGCCCCTGTTATACAGGGGCTGAAAAATTGTGCCTTAGGCACTGGTGTGGTGGCATGGATCATTGAGGAGGAGGAAGAGGATAGTCAGTGAACATAACAGGACAGTCACTCAGCATCAGCATAGGCAGTCTTGAAGGGATGTGACATTATAAATTATTCCGTTATATCCGCTTCAGGTGCCTGGTAGCTGGTGGTGATCCAAGACTGATTCATTTTGATGAAGGTCAGTCGATCAACCGAGTCGGTGGACAGGCGCACCCTATGATCGGTGACAAATCCTCCAGCAGCACTGAATGTGCGTTCGGAAAGAACGCTGGAGGCAGGACAGGCCAGTAGCTCAATTGCATACTGTGCAAGCTCTGGCCAGTGATCCATCCTCAGGACCCAGTAAGCCAGAGGATTTTCGGTGGGAAAGGTGTCCAAGTCTGACCTTGCCCCAAGGTATTCCTGCCCCATGTATATCAGACGCTGGCGATGGTTGCTGGAACCGATCATACCTTGGGGCTGCGGACTAAAAAATTGTCTGAACACATCGGTCAGACGTCCACCTTCCCCACCGCTCCTTCTGCTACTGACCGAAGCCTCAGCAACTCGTCGTCCAGGACCAGGAGTTTGTAACCTCCCAGTTTCTGCGAACGCGTTGCACAGACCTTTCTGCAAGGCCTCCCTGAGATGTCTCATCCTCTGCTCCCTCTGCGACAGCAAGATAAGGTCCGCAACCTTATCCTTGTACCGTGGATCAAGGAGAGTGGCCAGCCAGTAATGGTCCCTCTCCTTGATCCGAAGAACACAAGGATCCTTCCGCAGGCTTTGCAGGATCAGGGAAGCCATGCAGCGTAGGTTAGCTGAGGCATTCGGTCCGGAGTCTTCTGGGTCACTGAGGATGACATGATCGCCAGCCACCTCCTCCCAGCCACGTACAAGTCCACTGGTTTGTTGGGACTGTACATCATCCCTAAAAGACTGCTGCTGCTGATGCTGAGTGCCAGGCTCCACCTCCATGCTCACACAATCCTCCTCCTCCTCCTCACCCTCATCCTCTTCCTGTGTGATGGGTGGGACAGAAGGAACACTGTCCGGATAAAGGGGGCCTTGAGAGGCAAGGTCCTCCTCTTCCTGCCTCTGTTCTGCCTCAAGTGCCCTGTCCATTATCCCACGCAGCGTATGCTCCAACAGGTGGACCAGAGGTACAGTGTCACTGATGCATGCACTGTCACTGCTCACCATCCTCGTGGCCTCCTCAAATGGTGAGAGGACAGTGCATGCATCCCTGATCATGCTCCACTGACGTGGGGAAAAAAAACCAAGCTCCCCTGACCCTGTCCTGGTGCCGTAGTCGCAAAGGTACTCATTGATGGCCCTCTGCTGTGTGTGCAGTCGCTGCAGCATGGCCAACGTTGAGTTCCACCTGGTGGGCATGTCACATATTAGGCGGTTCTTGGGCAGGTTCAGCTCCTTTTGCAGCTCAGTCAGCCGAGCACTGGCATTATAAGATCGG